>CAJQZJ010034231.1:634478-660929 GCA_907164525.1 Lophiomys imhausi
TGGGGGATTCTAGGCAGGTGCTCTACCACTGAGCCACACCCCAGCCCCTCACTGGGGGATTCTAGGAAGGTGTTTTACCACTGAGCCACACCCCAGCCCCTCACTGGGAGATTCTAGGCAGGTGTTTTACCACTGAGCCACACCCCAGTCTCTCACTTAGGAATTCTAGGCAGGTGCTCTACCACTGAGCCACACCCCAGCCCTCACTGGGGGATTCTAGGCAGGTGCTCTACCACTGAGCCACACCCCAGCCCCTCACTGAGGGATTCTAAGCAGGTGTTTTACCACTGAGCTACACCCCAGCCCCTCACTGGGGGATTCTAGGCAGGTGCTCTACCACTGAGCCACACTCCTAGCCACTGACTGGAGTATTCTCTTCAGGTACCCTGCCTCTAAGCTGGGTATCTCCTAGCCAGCCAGTCTCTTTTCCCCTGCCTTTACCCTCTGGTTCTCAGCACAAAGGCACCTTCTGTCATGTGATCTCTTACTGCCCAGTGTGAACAACTGCTCATTGGATATCCCCATGGTGCCCTTGTCCTTCCCTTCACATTTCTCTAGACTTGTTGTTTCTCCCTGCTGAGCCTCACGCAGCCCCTTGCCACCCCTACTTCAGGGCCCTTCCAGAAGAAGAGGGAGGAGAGGAAGAGCCTGACCTTCTGCCATCAGCATGCAGCCCGGAGCAGTCGGCACTCATCAGCAGCACCCAGGCCTGTAGGGTTCTGGTGGACCCCCAGGGCCCTTTTGCTGCCTGTCACCAGACTCTAGCCCCAGATCCCTTCGAGCAGTGAGTCACAGGCCCAGTAGTTAAGAGTGCTCCAGATTCCTGCTGTGATTTTCCTCTCTGCCCCATTCTAGCTCTACTGGCTTGGTTCTTTTCCCTTGTGACCTTGTTTCCTACTGACTCCCTGCATTCTGTCTGCTGTCTTTCTGCACCCAAATGCCCTATTCCCAGCTATACCTCTAGCCCACTAACTTTCTGTGTTGGGTTCCAGGGTCCTTCTCTTTATTTTCATTCTGTTGGCACAGGAGCTGCTTGACTCTTGGCCAGCTGTGTCTTTCGTTTGTTTTGTTTTTCCAAGATAGGGTTTCTCTGTGTAGCACTGGCTGTTCTGGAACTCACTCTGTAGACCAGGCTAGCTTTGAACTCAGAGATCCACTTGGCTCTGCCCCCACCCCCCAGTGCTGGGATTAAAGGTGTATACCATCATGGCTGGCCCTCCTCTCTATTTTTAACCTATTTTATTCTGTATTTATTTGGGTCTCATGTAGCCTAGGCTTCTATATATCTAATGATGACCTGGCACTTCTGATCCTTGTGTCTCCACCTCCCAAGTGCTCGGATTATAGGTGTGCAACATCGTGCCTGGTGTGTGTGGTACAAGGGTACACCATATATATATATATGGTGAGAAGAAGAGTAATTTTTTCAAGAATGATATTTCTGGTAACTCAACTATGTTCCTGTTGAAGGACACATTTCCAGAAAAATATGGACAAGACTCATTTTACCCAATGTTTGAACAAAATGGATGATGGTTCAGTGGGTGCAGTTCTAAAGTAAACTGATGAAGAATATGAAGATTTTCTAAATTCACTACACAAAATTCTCAAAGAACTAATGAAAATAGTTCTTTAGTCTTGGGTGAAATTGCTAAGTTTGAAGTTGCAAGTAAATTTTGTGGCAAAGCACCTGTAATTGTTAAAGTAATTAATGCCATTAAAGAGAAAACATATGCTGTGTAGAGGGGAAACTTTTAGAGCACCATCAGAGTAAAACAGCACCCACAGAAGAGTCAAACTGAGAAAACACCAAGTCATTTGAAATAAATCTGCCTGACAATACTGATCAAATGCATCCCTAGTAGAGAATGATCAAATACAAAAAGATTCCCTAGGGCCATCACCAAGAGGCCATTGTAACTATACCCAATGGTACATGCTACAGTTTAATATGGTTGTAGAATATAGCAATATTTAAAATGGTTCAGTCATTCAGGAGGTAAAATAAGATGCAAACATGAAGGATCAAGGAAGCTTGCATCTAAGTTTTAGAATTCATGACATGTGCAGTAATGAATGCTCAGAGTCCCTGTAAGGAGGCCTTAAGAGTATATTGCATCTAAGATACCTTCTTCTGAGGAATGCCATATACATAGTGTGTAGCTATGGAAGAACAGTTGTAATGTGTGCTTCAGAAGCTGATCTGAAAGAATGGAATGTGCTAGTGTGTGGCAGTGGTCATGCCAGAGGAACTGCAGTCAGCATTTGAGCTGATGGAGTTCACCTCACTGGTTAACACAGTGGGGATACATGCACTTAGGAGAGGTAAAGCCCCAGTAGGATTGTGCCCAGAATGCCACTTGGTGCTGTTAGACCTTATCATGCTTCCTGCTTTTGTGTTCTTTTTGTATTTAGTATGGTGTGATTATTTTATGGGAGGTTCCTACTCCCCATCGGGCAATTTACCTGTAGTACATAACAAGAGTGAAGATTTTCCCAGGGCAGTATCATTTAGACAGATTAGTGATTCAGGTGAACTTTCTGAAACTAGTGTAGAGACCCGAGTGGCTAGGGCTTCTGATGAGTTATATAGAAAAGATACCCATAAGACTAGAAAAATACCATTTTTCCAGCTGGATGAGAGAGTTGTTGGGGATAGAAAATAAGAACAGGGAAGTTTTAGGTGTTGCAAGCCCACAATACTTATAAAAGCAGTAAGCAGGTGCCTGGAGAGTCATCTGCAAGTCACGCAAGGAGCTTCAAGGATGCAACCTTCATCTGTTCCATGTTGGGGTTATCTTTTTGGTGATGCACTCTCTGCCTTTAAATCACCCATGCTGCTGTAATCAACCTAGCCACACTCTTTGGCTCATCAAAGTAGAGTTGGGTGGAATTTTTCTTTTGTCTGGTGCTGGTGCCCTGACTGGAATAAGTAGACATTTGTTCACATGTCTTCAGGAAGTCATACACCAGAGAAGAAAACTGATCAGACAATGTGTTGATGGAGCTTTTGTAAGTCCCCAGGTTGTGGTAGCTGTTGTCTAGCTTGCTGCTGGGCCACACAACATTCTTCACCATGGCCACTCAGTACAGGTCACAGAAACTGTATCTTCTAATCAAAACCTTTTGATAGCTTTCATAAAATAAAATTATTGTTCTATTTATATATTGAGATAAAATACTACATTGTCTTTTATCTTTCACTACTTCCATTTTGCATAACCTTTAGCTATAAAAATTGGTAAATATACTTTTACTATCCCTTTATTTTATTATTTGGCTTACAAATGTTATTTAAGTATTAGAAGTTTTCCTTTATTAAGAATAATGTGTGGCAAAACTTAAGTCCAAATGGATCAAAGACCTTAATGTAAAACCTGACACACTAAATCTAATAGAAGAGAAAGTGGGGAAAAGCCTTGAACTCGTTGGCACAGGTGATAACTTCCTGAACAGAACACCAACAGCTCAGGATCTAAGACTAACAATCAATAAATGGGACCTCATGAAACTGAAAAGTTTCTGTAAAGCAAAAGAAACTCTCATTCAAACAAAACTGCAACCTACAGATTGGGAAAATATCTTCACCAACTCCACATTTGACAGAGGGCTAATATCCATAATTTATAAAGAATTCAAGAAATTAAACACCAAGAAACCAAATAATCCAATAAAAATGGGGAATAGAGCTAAGGGGAATCTGTAAAGGCTAAGAGACACTTGAAGAAATATTCAACATCCTTAATCATCAGAGAAATGTTACTCAAGACAACTCTGAGATTTCATCTCAAACCTGTCAGAATGGCTAAGATCAAAAACTCAAATGACAGCACAAGTTGGTGAGGCTGTGGAGAAAGGGGAACACTCCTCCATTGCTTCTGGGAGTGCAAGCTTGTACAACCCCTATGGAAATCAGTTTGGCAATATCTTAGAAAACTTGGAATAGCTCTACCTCAAGACCAAGCCATACCACTCCTGGGTATACATCCAAACGAGTCCTCACCAAACAACAAGGACATCTCTTCATCTATGTTCATATCAGCTTTATTTGTAATAGCTAGAAACTGGGAACAACCCAGATGTCCCTCAGCCAAAGAATGGAAAAAAAACTGTGTTTTATTTACACAATGGAATACTACTCAGTTATCAGAAACAAGGAAATTATGCAATTTGCAGCCAAATGGATGGAACTAGAAAAGTTCATACTGAGTGAGCTAACTCAGACTCAGAAAGATGCACATGGCATCTATTCACTTATAATTAGATTTTAGCCATGTAGTACAGGATAACTATCTTACAACCAACACACCAAAAGAAAGAGGAACATAGACATTGTTACCTGTTAGTGGGACACTTTGCCTTAATAAAGTTGCCATGTAGGCCCCCAATGCAAGAGGAAGCTCTTAACACTCATATGAATGTTGAACTGATGGGGGCTGATATGTAGGGGATACCTACTCCCAGGAGTAGGATAGGTGGGAAAAGGGGGAGAGGGTGGGGCTGGGAGGGGTGGAGAGAGGGGACTGTGATGGAGATTTAACTTGAAGTATAAATAAACAACAAACACAAACAAACAAACAAAAAAGGATGACAAAGCCCCCCCCCCACAAAAAAAAGAAGAATGTGTTGCATTAGGCTGGGAACTTATTTCTCCAGATGAAGAGGCCTGAGTCCCAAGGCACCACTTACCAGCCTGTAAAATAAATGGGCCAACAACTTTTAATGTTTAAATAGTTAGGCCTTGTTGGGCAGACTGTCAACTAGCTTCCCTAATTTAACCAGATCCACTAGTCCCTACCAGCTACCTAGGTCTCTGTCCCTTCTGAGTCCACAGAGACATCTGTCTTCTTCTGTGTCTCCTAGTGGAAAGGGGGCTTTCTCTGTCTCTTCCCAGAGTTCCTTTCTTCCTCCCAGGAAGTCCTCCTTCCTATTATTTATCTGCCCAGCTAATTGGCTATCAGTGACTTTCATTATCCAATCAGAGAATCCCTTAGAAAGGTGGTATCCAGATCTCAGGGCAATGAAATCTGCTTTTGAAAACCATGCATAAGACCTTTCTCCAACAATAATGTATCATAATACAATATTTTTAAATGAACTTTAAAAAGGACTCTTATGCCTAGGACTGGGGTTTTTATTAGTCTATGGCTCCAAGTGTGAGTATTATCATCTCAGTTGATCAGAAAATGTAATTTCATTTAGTGTGTGTGTGTGTGTGTGTGTGTGTGTGTGTGTGATTTTAGGTATACTATAAAATATTGACTCCCTATGTCTCTTTCAAGCATCCTCATTATTATTCATCATTCCCTCTCCCTTTTCTTTTCTTTTGAATTGTCCTCTTTCCTTCCTCTCCAATTGAAAGCCCTTCTCATTTTACCACTTATCCTTCATATTCCCTGTATTCTGCTATTTTCCTCTCAAAAATTCCCTTGTCAAGATCCCTTTTTACTTTCCTACTTTTGGTGGTTACTCTGTGTTGTATACTCACATCAGAAGATTTGAACTTAGGCATCACAGATTAGAAAGAACGCATGGTGTTTGTCTTTCTCAGTCTAGGTTGTCTCAATATGTTATTTTCTAGTTCCATTCATTACCTGAAAATATCTTGGTTTTATTATTCTTTACTGCTGAATGGTGTGTCACTGTATATAACTAACAGATTTTCATTATCAATTCATCAGTTGATAGGGTTGTTTCAATTTTCTTGTAATTGTGAAAAGAGTAGTAATGAACATGTCTGAACAAGTATACGTGGAATAGGATGTTGTATCCTTTGAGCAAATTTTCAGGAGAACCATAACTGAGTTCTATTGGAGATTTATTCATAGATTTTGGAGAATTATCTACAATGATTTCCAGATTGTACCAGTTTGCAATCCCACCAGCCTAATTAAGATTCCCTTTCCCTACATGCTCACAAGAATTTTGTTGTTTGTTTTCTTGATTTTTAGCCATTTCTGAGTTTGATGACATCTCAAAATTGTCTTAATTTTTATTTTCCTATTTTCTATGGATAAAGACCACTAGATATTTCTTAGACGTTTTATCTCTTCTTTTGAGAACTTTGTTCAAATAATAGCGTGTCTGGTTGTATGTTGAGGTCTTTGATGAAGTTGGACTTGAGTTTTGTACAGGGTGATTAAAAATGCTTCTATTTCCATTCTTCTACATGTTGACATTCATGACCAGCACCATTTGGTAATGATACTTTTCTTTTTCCATGGTATTGGCTTATTTGTCAAAAATCAAGTATCCCTACTTGTGTGGATTTATTTCTGTGTCTTCAATGTTATTTCATTGATCAATTGGTCTGTTTCTATGCCAGCACCTGTAGGGGGTTAGATAAATTAGATTTAGAAAATATATAGGGGTTTCTAATACTGTCTCTTAATTCGGGGCATGAAGAGCATTATCAGCATGTGGACTAAAAACAGGAAACAAACAGGATACTTAATAGACTGAAAAATAAGGTTGAAGTCAGGAAAAACAGGAAATACTCAATAGACTGAAAAATAAGGTTGAAGTCAGGAAAAACAGGAAATACTGAATAGACTGAAAAACAAGGTTGAAGTCAGGAAAACAGGAAAGACTTAATGGACTTGAAGAAACAAAGTATCTGGCCTGACATTGTTTTCAGCTGCTAAGTGGGCAGAGCCCAAATTAAGCTGAAACAGAGTTCCTCCTATTTAAGGACAGTGCATGGAGCCCAGAAGAAAAAGAAGAGGCCCCTGATGCTAGAGAGCTCCAAGAGTCCTGCTGAAAAAGGGCTGGCCATTGATGGCCAGCTCTCTCCCTGAAGCAGAAAGAAGCCGGTGAGCAAAGAAAGCCTGAGCAAGACACCAAAAGGCCAAGGACTGGACCCTGTGGCTCAGCTTTTGCCTAGAGGGGTTTGATCTGTCCGATCAGTGGCCTAAAGGAAACTGTGCCTGGCTTTAAGGACTGAGGCAGAGCAGCTGAGTTCCTGATTCAAAAGAAGTAAGTTGGCCTGCAGACGGCTGGGGTCTCTCACAGAGAAGAAAGCATGAAGCCTTATTTAAGGTGAGACTGCAATAACCAACTTACCCTGACGAACCTGCATCTGAGAGATCCAGAAAAAGGACTGCTAAGTGCGTTAAAGAATCTACAACAAAGACTGTGTTCCTGACGACTAAGGACCTGCCCCAGAGACTGTATCATTCTAAAAGGTTAGAAAAATAATTATCAATAGGTTTAGTGGATAGGTTAAAGGGGTTGTAGGAATTTATAGGATTAATAGTTAAGCAATTGTTGGTGTTTGTTATAAGTGAATTTAGTAATAAATAAATAAGTGTTAAATAATAATTTAAAAGTTCGGTTACAAGCACCATGTTGTTTTTATTACTATTGCTCTGTAGCTCAGCGTGAAATTAGAGATGGTGATACCTCCAGAAGTTCTTTTATTGTACAAGATTGTTTTAGCTATGTTGGGTTGTTTTTCCATATGAAATTGAGAATTGTTCATTCAAGGTCTGTAAAGAATTGTGTTGGTATTTTGATAGGAATTACATTGAATCTGTATATTGCTTCCCATAGTTTGGCCATTTTTATTATGTTGATCCTCCCTATTCATAAGCATGGAAGATCTTTCCATTTTCTTGTATCTCCTTCAATTTCTCTATTCAGGGACTTGAAGTTCTTGTTGTACAGATCTTTCACATGCTTTGTTAGAGTTACTCCCAGGTAATTTATGTTATTCATAACTATTGTGAAGACTGTTGTTTCCCTAATTTCTTTCTTAGCCCATTTATCTTTTGTGTAAAGAAGGGCTACTGATTTTTTGAGTTAATTTTGTACCTAGCCATATTGCTGAAAGTGTTTAACAGCTGTAGGAGTTCTCTTCTGGAATTTTTAGGGTCACTTATGTATACTAGAACATCATCTGCAAATAGGGGTACTTTGACTTCTTCCTTTCCAATTTGTATCCCCTTGATCTCCTTTAATTGTCTTATTGCTCTAGCTAGAACTTCAAGTACTATGTTGAATAGATATGGCAAAACTGGACAGTCTTTCCTTCTCCCTGATTTTAGTGGAAATGCTTTAAATTTCTCTCCATTTAATTTAATGTTGGCTACAGGCTTTGTATATTGTATGTATATTGCCTTTACTATTTTCAGGTATGGTCTTTGCCTGCTTGATCTCTTAAAGACTTTTAGCATAAAGTAATGTTGGATTTTGTCAAAAGTTTTTTTTTTCCAGAATCTAGTGAGATCATCATGTGCTTTTTTTTCCCTTTCATCTTGTTTATATGGTGGATTACGTTGATGGACTTTCATATGTTGAATCACCCCTGAATCTCTGAGATGAAGCCTACTTGATCATGGTGTATGATACTTTTGTATTCTTGTATTCGGTTTGCAAGTATTTTATTGAGTATTTGTGCATCGATGCTCATAAGGGAAATTGGTCTGAAATTCTCATTCTTTGTTGGGTCTTTGTGTGGTTTAGGTATCAGAGTAATGGTGGCCTCATAGAATGACTTTGGCAATGTTGCTTCTATTTCCATTTTGTGGAACAGTTTGACAAGTATCAACGTCAGCTCTTCTTTGGTAGGTAGAATTCTGTGCTGAAACCATCTGGTCCTGGGCTTATTTTAGTTGGGAGATTTTAATGACTATTTCTATTACCTTAGGGGTTATAGGACTGTTTAATTTGTTTACTTGATCCTGATTTAACCTTGGCACTTGGAATCTATTAAGAAAATTGTCCATTTTGCTCAGGTCTTCCAATTTTGTAGAGTTCAGGCTTTTGAAGCAAGACATAATGATTCTTTGGATTTCCACAGTGTTGTTATTTCCCCCATTTCATTTCTGACCCCCCACACTAGAGGAGTAGGATAGGTGGGTGAAAGGGAGGGTGGAGGGAGGGAGCTGTGATGGAAATGTAACTTGAATTAATAAATAAACTTTATCAACAACAACACCAAAAAGATATGAGTTATTTCAATTTTATTATATCAGTT
Organism: Lophiomys imhausi; assembly: GCA_907164525.1. Classification (NCBI taxonomy): domain Eukaryota; kingdom Metazoa; phylum Chordata; class Mammalia; order Rodentia; family Muridae; genus Lophiomys; species Lophiomys imhausi. The sequence continues at coordinate 643,456 of CAJQZJ010034231.1, forward strand.
GAAGCTTGCTTTGTAACCAACTATATGGTAAATTTTGGAGAAGGTTCCATGAGGTGCTGAGAAGAAGCTGTATTCTTTGTGTTCAGATGAAAGGTTTTGTAGATATCTGTTAGGTCTATTTTGGTTCATGAGCCTGGTAGTTTCATTATTTCTCTGTTTGGTTTCTGTATTGATGATCTGTCCATTGATGTGAGAAGGGTGTTGAAATTTCCCACTATTAGTGTGTGGGGGATCAATTTATTGTTTAATCTTTAGTAATGTTTCTTTTCCAAGTGTTTTTGCCCTTGTATTTGGGGCATAGATGTTCAGTATTGAGATGTTATCTTGATAAATTTTTCCTTTGATGAGTATGTAGTATCCTTCCCTATCTTTTTTCCCATTAATTATGGTTGAAAGTATATTTTATTTGATATTACAATGGCTACTACAGCTTGCTTCTTGGGACCAATTTCTGGGAAAAAAAAAACTTTTTCAAACCCTTTACTCTGAGGTAAAGTCTATCTTTGTTTGTGAGGTAAGTTTCTTATATGCAGTGGAATGATGGGTCTTGTTTACAGATCCATTTGTAAGACTGTGTCTTTTTATTAGGGAGTTGATTCCATTGATATTGAGAGATATTAATGACCATAGATTTTTATTTCCTGTTATTTTGATGTAGGCGTTGGTAGTGTGCTTAGGTGTTTCTTTTCTTTTGGTTTGCTACAGTGGGGTTATTTGTTTCCTGTATTTTCTTGGGTATAGTTTTATTCTCCGGGTTGGTGTTTTCCTTCTAGGATCTTCAGTAAGGCTGGTTTGTGGATAGATGTTGTTTAAATTTGGTTTTGTCATAGAATATCTTGTTTTCTCCATTTATTTGACTAAGGTTTTCATGGGAATAGTAGTCTGGGCTGACATATGTGGCATCTTAGGGCCTGCAAGACATCTGCCCAGGTCCTTCTGGCTTTTAGAGTTTCTGATGTGTCAGGTGTAATTCTGATGGGTCTGCCTTTGTATGTTACTTGGCCTTTTTCTCTTGCAGCTTTAATAGTCATTCTTTTTTTCTGGAAATTTAGTGTATGGATTATTATGTGGCAAGAGGATTTTCTTTTCTGGTATAATGTATTTGGTGCTCTGTAATCGTCCTGAATGTTTATAGGGATTTCTTTCTTTAGGTTTGAGGAATTTTCTTCTATACTTTTGTTGAAAATGTTTTCTGATCCTTGAAGTTGGGAGTCTTCTCTTTCATCTATTCTTATTATTCTTAGGATTTGTCTTTTCATTGAGTCCTTGATTTCTTGCATGTTTTAGGTGAGGAATTTTTAAATTTTCTCATTTTCTTTGGCTGCTGTATCAACTTATTCAGTTGAATCTTCCACTTCTGAGAGTCTGTCTTCCATCTCTTATATCTTATTGGTGTTGCTTGTGTTTGTAGTTCTTGTTCCCTTTTCTAGGTTTTAGACGCCTAAAATTGTCTCTGCTTGTGTTTTCTTTATTGTTTCCATTTCCAATTTTGTGTCTTGAACCATTTTATTCATTTCCTTCTCCAGCTTGATTGTCTTTGCCTGTATTTGTTTAATAGCTTTATCCCTTTCCGTCTCCTGCTTGTTTTTGTTTTGCCAGATTTCTTTAATGGATTTCTTCATTACTTTCATTTGTTGGGTTGTGATTTCCTTAAATACTTGAAGGGATTTATTTTCTTCTTTTAAGATCTCTATCATTTCCATAACCTCAGAGTTAAGTTCATTTTCTTGTGCTTTGGGTGTGATAGGGCATCCAGGGTTTGCTGCTATAGGATAACTAGGCTTTTGTGTTGCTATGTTGCCTATGGTTTTATTGCTTATTTTCTTTCACTGACTTCTAGCCATTTGGTTGTCCCTGGTATTGAGTGGTTATTCCTATTGCCTGCTGGACCACTTGGGTATACTGGCAGAACTCTGGGCATGAGGCTAGAAGTTCCTGGGAATGGAAGCCCTCTTTAAGTTGCTGGGTAGGGCTGGAGGCTGGATCCCAGGGAGTAGACCGCAGCCACCTCTGCTGGCTCTGTGACAGTTGGATCCACAGGTAGGGGATTGGGGTGAGGGGTGTCTAACCTGGTTGCTCTTGAGATCCTTTATCCTGGCAGCTCACTTCTGAAAGCTGGATATGTTCATAGTCTGGAGGCCAAATCTCTGTCATTCCTAGCCTTGGAGCACTGTCCAGGACTGCAGGCAGTGCAGACCTCCAGAAATCTGGTAAATTCCCAGATTGGAGGCAAAACTGTTCTATCCACTTGTGTGTCCTTGGTCCTGGCAGTTCACTGTCCCACCCACACGAATTTCCTTGGTCACCACTGAGAGTCGGGTAGATTTGTGTACTGGAGGCGAAATCTGTGTGTTACTCAGGCTTTGCAGCCCTTTCTGGTACATACAGAGCCGAAGGTGTTGGTGGATGGCTGTTCTTCCTGCCTGTCTCCTAGGTCCCGGCAGCTCCCCTCCATTCTGGAGATTTATGGACCGGAAGTCAAATGTGTGTTTTGTTCATGCCTAGCAGCCCTTCCCCAGATGGTGGGCAGAGCTAAGGTTGATGGCGCTGGCTGTTCCACCCGCGCATCTCCTTAGTCCTCGCCAGATGGTGGGCAGAGCTAAGGTTGATGGCGCTGGCTGTTCCACCCGCACATCTCCTTAGTCCTCGCAGCTCACTGTTGTACCTGTGTACCTCCTTAGACCTAGGGTTCACTGTTCCACCCATGCTCCTTCTTGGTCCCAGCAGCTCACTGTTCCATTAGTGCACCTCCTTGGTCCTGACAGCTCACCTCCAGAGGTCCAGTAAATTCGTGGACGAAAGGCCAAATCTGCATGTTGCTTGGGCCCCACAACCCTTACCGAGATGGGGGGCAATGCTGAGGGTGATGGCCGCAACATACATTCTTAAATACTGAGCCATATGTGTGTGTATCTGTACGTGTGTGTATGATTAATAGATATTATTATTGCCTTGTAAGGTATAGAATCCTTGCCACTACACACACACACACATATATATATATATATATATATCATATATACACACACAATTATAATGAATTTTGTTTATTTAGTTCCTATTACCTAGTCTTATCCCTCTCCCACTCCTTCTGCTCCCCTTCCTCTTCCCAATTATTCTTCCTTCTACTCTAAAGTATTTTTAAATGTTTTCTGTGACTCAATGAATTAAATAAGAGTTGGTAACAAGGACACATACACTGAATAACTATTTTCAGGAGCATGGGCACTCGAACAGTATGTGTTCTTAACTGATGAGCCACCTCTACAGTCCAGACCTTAAATTCTTCCAGCTCTTCTCACTTGTGATCTGCCTTGATCCTTTGAGTGGCTAGTTTAGCTGTACCATTTAACTGACCATTGAACAGTCAGGTTTTTTCTTTATTTTGAAAGTTACAAGTTTCTGTATTAATCCCTGCCTACTGTAAAATGAAACTTCTATGACAAAAGCTGACCACAGTAATCTATGGGTATATACGAATGTAGATGTCATTTCCATGAGCATCACATGTCCATTTAGTAATAACAGCAGTAGTTTCTGCACTAGGAACTATGGCAGTCTTTTATCAGTTTTACGATGCAAAATGTGGAAAGATTTCTCAGTATCTAAGAACACTGGCTGCTGTTAACAGAGGACCAGAGTTCAATTCCTAGAAGCCACATGATGGCCATAGTCATCTGTAACTACAGTCCTCTTGAATACAACACCATCTTTTGAGTTCTGTAGGCACTGAACATTGTGTGGTTAACATACATAAATGCAGGCAAAACACTCATGCAATTATCATTAGCTTCTCAGATAAAGGTGATGGCATCAAGATCAACTTTCACCTTCATGCTGAATATTTTAATTGGATTGGTTCCTTCTACTGGTCTTGTGGGAGTAACCATAGCAACTGTGAGTTCATGTGTCTAAGAGTCGTGTCATGTCCAGAGTCCAGTCTTTCACAGTATTCCTCTAGCTCTTATAGTCTTTCAATCCCTTCTTCCAAAATGTTCCCTGAGTCTTGAGTGGGAATGGTAAGAGATATTCTGCTACTTAGTATTTCCTTAATTTTTGTATGTAGTCTTTACATAGTTAATAACACCACTTAAATATGAAAATACTTCCACGTGCAATAAAAACTACATGCTTTTTAATTTATCTTTTTCTCTAATTGCAGGAGCTAACTACAAGGTTGAGATGGAGTCAAATGTGAGGGTATATGATTTAAAATTGTTTCTTAAGGGAAAAACTTAAGTGTTTCTGGACAAATTGTGGTGTGGTACAAAAGTTATATTTGAAGATGTTTTTATCATATGTATAAAGTTTCTTTTAACTATTAACATGTATTTTTATCATCAAGAAATATTGGAAGATTGTGAGTTAGAATCTGAGTAATTTAAAAGAGTAATTAAAAATGTTAGATTAATTTAAGAAATGTTAATTACAAAAATATGGTGCAAATAGACTGGTTCAATGGTGAATTTTACTAGATCCTCAAAGAAAAATCACAACTAATTCTTCTGAAACTATTGCATAAAATAATAAAAGGAGGAACACTACCATATTATTCTTTCGTGAAGTTAGTATAACCCAGACTCTGAAACTCGAGAAAGATGCAAGAAAATTAAAAATTAAAGACCAGTCTCACCAATTCATTGACTCTCTGCAAAAGACTTGTAAGAAAAATACAGACATATATATCAAAAGTCCTTGACAGAGCAGGTATGGCTGTCATCACAAGACATGCATGGAACTACGCTCATCAGAATCCTGCCATGGATTATAGGGGAGCTTATGGATTTCCACTGGAGTATAAGGAACTATTGGATGTACAGTTGGTATTGAGGTAGAGAAATTTTCTTCTGTGATATAACCAGTAGCAAATTGACTGTCTTCCAAGCAAACAACTCCACACATGTTCCTGCCCTCAATCTTAACTAAAGTCAAGTGAGTCCTAGAAAAGACATAAAACTTGGAGTGAGACTTGTTGGGAATAAGAGAGAGGAGTAGACTGTGAATATGCTCAAGATACACTACATGCATGTTTCAAAGCATCAAACAGTAAATACAATCAAAACAGGATTCTGCTGAGACAAAGGCAAATGGAGAGGCATATTGTGACGTACATATTACTTTTAATTAGTTTATATTGTGATTTCAACCAAATTCTTTTTAGGAAGACTAATTCAGAAAAATGTTTTTTAATTACATTTGTTTTGTTTTGGATGTGTCTAAGGGACATGTATCACAGCACATGTGTGTAGGGCAAAGGCCAACTAGCACACACTTTTAACTACAAGGGTAAACAATAAACTCCACTAAGATTGCAGCATTGCCAGTGGTACATGAAATGGAACTGGAAATACTGATGGTTGCAAACTTCCAAGCTTATTAAATAAAATAAATGATAATGTTCTTTGACTGTTTTTCAGTATCTTACGCAATAGAAATAGGGGGAATAAAGCAAGCAAGTAAGGAGGGGAGGACAGAAGGAGGGAAGGGAGGGACAGAAAGAGAGGGGGGAGGAGGGAAGGGAGGGACAGAAAGAGAAGGGGGAGTAGGGGGTGAGAGAGAGAGAAACTGAGAGAGAGAGAGAGAGAGAGAGAGAGAGAGAGAGAGATAATTTACTTTCTGCATTGAGGCTGCTCAGTGCTGTGAATGAGGGGTATATAATGATGCCAAGGGTTTGCAAAAGATCTACTCTCCTCTGGTACATATGCTCCAGATGTTGCCATTCAAAATACAACCTGAGCTTACAAGAACATCTGGTGGACTCCCTTAGGTTAAGGGAAAAAGCTTAGTGAGACTGCAAAAATGGAGAGAGTGACATGGCATGAGGGATCTGAAAACACATCTCCCCCAGAACACACTGTGCTATTCTGCCCAGCTCCCCTCAGCAAATACCATTCCTTGTAGACTTCAGGGGAACAGGAGACTTTCAGAAAGGCTGATGCTAGGTGGCGCCCAACCACCACCTTCAACATTTCCTGGGCCAATCTGGAGCTTTAGAGGGGGTTTTGAGCAGGCCAGGGTATCCTGCTTGGTGCCTGCCACCTCTTCTAAGTGACACAAGTGAAGGCTTTTCCCCTCCCAACCTAGAGAATCTGGCAAAAAAACTAACTATGGAAACAGAAGAATTTCTGAAATTCCACCCTCTCCCTGTGAGGGTGACCCTACTGGACAGGAGATCAAAAGCTCTCTTAGAGGCCCTGGTGAAAGCTTAAGACTGATGAGGGTGGGGAGGAGGATGGGGAGGAGGGTAGATGACAAGGCACCCCAAGACCAAGTCTACTACCATCTTACAAAGATGCAAAATAGGCTCCTGCATGCCTGCACCTGAATTTGAATCCCCAACATTGGATGTGTGTGTGTGTGTGTGTGTGTGTGTGTGTGTGTGTGGTGGGGTAGATATGTAAGACTGTAAAAATTAATGAATACAAGGCCTTCTCCTCCTTCATGAGACCCTGACCTCACTTCTTCAGGAGACATCCCACAGAACTCGGTCCTTGAAAATATCTAAACTTTCATAGCTGGCTGGTTTGCTTTCACTCCCCTCTGATCCCTTATCTTCATTCCCCACTTGCATCACCACCTAACTTAACATACTCTTTGTTCCTTAATCCCCACCTGCATCTGTCACCTGGTGGGCTAAAAATAGCTACTCCTTTGTGCCCCCACCTTTTTTGGTAGCCATTTGTGTGCTTAAAAGGGGCTGAAAACTGTTTTGGGGCCTTCACTCCCCAGGTAGTAGAACCCTGGGGCTTCGGCTTAAATAAACCTCTTGTATATTACAACGAATCTGGGACTCTGGTGGTCTCTGGGTGTCAGGATTTCGGGGAACCCCCTCCCGGGTTCAACAGATGACAGCTCCCAAAGGTCACAAAGACAGATGGGGAGAAGTCATCTGCCAGGAGTCAGAGGACACTTAATGGCCCTGTATGATGAAAATGATGGGGGAGCAGGGAAAGGTGCCCCTCAGCATTAGGGGAGAGTAAATGAGGCTGTTACAATGAAATATATAAGAAAAGGGATAGTAAGATATTATTCTCACCTATTATGGGCTTTCTCCTCCAAAGTTACATATTGTTATAGTTGCTGAATCTATTTTGCTACTTCACTAGAATAGAATTCTTATTTCTTATTTTACATTATGGTTCATGCTTTGTGTGTGTTTGTCCTTCATATACATGTGTTCTTGGAGTTGCACTCTGGACTTCGTGCATGCCAAGCTTGTGTTCCACCAGTCAGCTACAATCCCAACTGAACCATGTCCTCAGTCCAATAGCTGTCTGTCTGCCTGTCTATACCAAATTTTACGTGGTCCAGGTTGTCCTTGAACTTGTTATGTAGCTGAGGATGACCTTGAACTTCTGATCCTTGTGACTCTACCTCCCAAGTGAGGGCATTACAAGGATGCTCTGGAGTTTTACATACTGGAAATAGAAGCTAAGGATTTGCCCATGAAAGCAATCATTTTATCAACTGAGCCTGCATCCCAGCCTAATTATGTCTCTTGTATTCCATTCCTTTGCTGTCATATAAAAAACAATGACAAACCTAAGACTATATAGATTCTCTTTGACATACATGGTTTATAGTTTCAGGACACAGCATCTAAGATCTACTTTCAGTGACCTTAGTGAAGGACATTCTCCATGTTTGTGTTTTATCTGTGGATCTCCAGTTGTTTCTGCAACATTTGTTGCAGAGCCTCTCATCTTATTCAGCCTCTATTGCCCCCTCCTGGTCTCCACTCCTAAGCCTGTCTCTTTTCTATCATTCTGCTTTTGGGCTTTTATCAAAGAGCTTTTGACAGTAGTTATGTGGATTTACTTTTGGGATCTATACTTTGCTCCATGAAACAATTTGTACTTTCACCACTGTTACAACAAACCTGGCTTGATTGCTGCAGCATCATTTTTGTTGTTTGTTTGTTTGTATATTCTGTGAGTGGAGGTTCCTAGAGAGGCCCCATACCTTCCCCTGAACCTTCTGCCATCTCTTCAGAATCTTGTAAACCTCAGCTCTGCAGGAATCCTAAGCTTGTTTACTTCTGAAGTATCATGTGGTGTCATCTTCTTCACTTAGAGTGGAGATCCTTCACGGGGGTCACCCAAGACTATAGAAAAAACACAGATATTTACATTATGATTCATAAAAGTAGCAAAATTATGGTTATGAAGTAGCAACGAAAATAATTTTATGGTTGGAGGTCAGCACAATATGAGGGTTGCTGCATTAGGGAAGTTGAGCACACCTTTCTTAGATAGAATGTTTCATATAGTACTTCCCAAGTCTTCCTCCCAAAAGGGATGTATCAATTCATAGGAAATTGCACACAACAGAATAGCTGCAGGGCTTCAGCAAAAGGTCTGAGGCTCTGTGTTTCCTCAGAGTAACACGACATGGCTTGTGATTAGTTCTTGTTCCAGAACATGGATTATTCCAGGAGAAGGGATGCAGCTGGACCAGGAGCCTGACACTGCACTTATTTATTTATTTTTTATTTATAATTTTTTATGTATATTTATTTCTTCAGGTTACATCTCCATCAAAGTGTCCTCTTTCCGCCCCTCCCACTCCCACCCTCCCACCCTTTACCCCCTATCCCTTCCATCCCATTCTTCCAAAGTGGAGTGTCCCTACATATCAGTCCCCTGCCCCAGTTCAGCAGTCATATGAAGGCCAAGAGCCTCCTCAAACACTGGGGGCCTACAAGGCAGCACCACTAGGCCAAGGTGTCTCATTGACAGGAAACAAAGTCTATGTTCCTGTTTCCTTTGGTTCATTGGTTGTAGTATAGTTATCCTGTACTATATGGCTAAAATCCGATTATAAGTGAATAGATGCCATGTACATCCTCATGAGTCTGGGTTAGCTCACTCAGGATGAGCTTCTCTAGTTCCATCCATTTGGCTGCAAATTGCATGATTTCGTTTTTTCTGATAGCTGAGTAGTATTCCATTGTGTAGATATACCGCAGTTTTTTTTTATCCATTCCTCCATTGAGGGACATCTGGGTTGTTTCCAGTTTCTAGCTATTACAAATAAGACTGCTATGAACATAGATGAGGAAATGTCCTTGTGGTTTGGTGAGGAATCATTTGGATGTATACCCAGAAGTGGTATGGCTGGGTCTTGAGGTAGAGCTATTCCAAGTTTTCTAAGATATCGCCAGACTGATTTCCATAGTGGTTGTACAAGTTTGCACTCCCACCAGCAATGGAGGAGAGTTCCCCTTTCTCCATAGCCTAGCCAGCATGTGCTGTCATTTGAGTTTTTGATCTCAGCCATTCTGACAGGTATGAGATGGAATTCAACTCAGAGTCATCTTGAGTTGAATTTCTTCGATGATTAAGGATGATGAGCATTTCTTCAAATGTCTCTCAGCCATTAGGGATTCCTCCTTTGTGAATTCTCTGTTTAGCTCTGTTCCATTTTATGAGCAAGTAGGACTTGAACCAACAGTAAGGAAACTCCTAGACATTTTTGAGAATCAAGCCTGAAGACCTGTTATTACAGTTACTGAAATGCTGCCACATTGGGAAGATTCTGGATATATAGACTGGAAGAGAGATTGGTTCAAAGCAGAAGACACAGTCAGAGTTCTGTAAGTATCCTAAACCTGACCTTGCATAACATTCAGATACACCTTATCTGTGTTGCTTGCCAGGTAATAGACATTTTGTGGTTCCCTCCTCCTAGATAAGTATTGTTGGTGACAGCTGCAGGAAGTGAAGTAGGATACAGAATCAGGGAAAATACGGGACATGGGAAGAAACAGGAGCCTTTCTGCCAGAAGCCTGCTTCAAAACTATTTGAAACTCCAGAATTCCAGTACAATTAACATTTACTTATGTCCTCTATCCTTTCCCATTGATAAGTTACAGTTTTCTAAGAATTTCTCTAGAAATCCTACTTATAATAAAAGATATGCTGTAAACCCATTCTTGTTCTTCCTTTTTTTATTCTGTTCAAAATATTTTTGTTTAATTTTCTAATTATTATTTTTCCAAGTCACAACCCTCTCCCTCCTCCCCTCCAGGTCCCACCCTCCCTTCTCCCCAATGCTATCCTCTCCCTCTTATTTTTATCTTATCAAACCTCTGTATAATACCATTCAAGTTGTCCCCAGAGCCACCTTATAATCAGACTTATAGGAGAGAGGGGAGAATGAGGAGATTATCTAGTGGGGAAGGTTCTTGATATGCTTGAAGCATGACGGTGGAAATGAGCACCTCCTAAGAGCCTGTTGGCCACCTAGTCCTGTTGAAATCATGAGCTCTAGGTTCACTGAGATACCCTGTCTCAAAAGAGAGGGAAAGAAATACAAGAAGATACCAAACACTAAAAGCTAATCTTTATGTTTGCACATACATGAGTATACCAAAATATAAACCTGCACATACATCCCCCACTCTGCACACAAGGGGAGTGGGGAGAAATACCTTTATCTCAATAGTGTTAATGAAACTTTGGTGACATGGAAACCAATACAAGAGAAATACACACCTGAAAGCTGACTTAAAATATCAGTGAACATAACAGGAGGCTCTGAATGTTAGTGAAGGGCTCAGAAGACGCAAAGCACCTAGGAGTTATGTCACATGTCAGTAGTAGTCCCAGCATTTGGGAAGCAAGATCCTCAGACTTCGATAACTTAAAGAAACTAGTGAAAATGACACAAATTTTTAATAGACTGTTCTACAGAAAGGGACACCAGTGTAAAGACAAGGCAGAAATAGCTGTTGTGATGATGTGGCACAAGGCAGTGGGTTTTGAATTTGTAAGAAACTCATACCCTCTTTTCCCCATAAGCTGGACCTTGACAGTGTCACAATCTTTGTGTTCTTCTTGAATAATTCTATTACCGAATTCCTGATCCTATTGGTTCAAGATACAAACCTTTATCTAATAAATATTAGGGGGCTTGAGACTACCTCATGTTTGAGGGTGCTAAACCCCCAGCTATGACAGAAAGAACCAACTCCCCTTCTGATCTGTAACCCTTTGCCTTAAGTGCATTTCATACTGAAAATGCTCCATAATGGTTTGTTTCCCTGTTGGTTAAGATATCAAACTTCAGACACAGGACTAGGAAGATTTGAGTGGATATAACCTAAAAGGCTCCTTCCCAAGATCTAGCCTTCATATTACCAAAAAGTGCTGTGAAAGATGCCAAGGGAGGGAAAAATTAAATAGTCCTATCCAGCTGTGATGCTTATGAATCACACAATGAATAGCATAGCAAGCTAACTCTAAGGGTGGAATAGTGGCACTTGTGTCTTGGTGGTAACCAACATCTGTCTAATTGGACTCGTGTCTTTCTAAACAGGGAGAAAAATCATACCTGGTATTGAAACCTAAGCTATCCGTGGCTACTATAGTCAAGAGTCTTAGAGGAGTTATGTTCACTGCACTAGACAAGCAGATTTTCTAACTGCATCCTAAAACTTATCCTTATACCCACAGATTTGCATAGGCATCACCCCACATCAAAGAAGCTTCTCTTTGAAAAAAAAGAGGCGATTACAGAAAACCACAATTTTTCAAAATATAGATATCAATTGATAGTGAGGTGCCCAGCCCCAGTGGATAGATACATCTACAACACAGCACCTGCTCCTCTAGCTCATAGGACCAAGAAGTCTACTGCTAGATTGTGTCTCCTAGAAATGATAGGAAAGTTACATCCATAAGATATTTCAACAATGATTACCTAAACCACACTTGAACAATGATGACATCATTAATAGACAACTAACATGAAAGGGAGAAATCTCACAGGACCCTACCCCTAAAAAAAAAAAAAAAAAAAAATTTTTTTTTAAATAGACCGAACTAATGACTACTGAGGAGAAATAATTAATTTATTCCAGGGATGAGTTCATGTCACTGTCATTCCAGCACTGGGGAAATAGAGGCAGGAGGATTGGAGTTCAAGGTTATCCTGTCTACTCACCAAATTCAAGGTCTACATAGTTGAAGTCTAGTGTGATTTACATGAGGCCCTGTCTCAAAAAAAAAAAAAAAACCCAAATCTGAACAACAAACCAGAAACTAAACTAAAACAACAATGTTAACAAAATTCTCTTTCTCTGGAGGCAACTGTGGTTTAATGTGCTGCATATAGTTCCAACTTTGCTTTCTAAAATGGTTTCACAACACTCATCCATTTGCTTGTATCATGTGACATGGTCAGGCACTCTGATCATGATTTGTAATGCCCAGGATCCCATCCTCAGGATTCTGTTAAACAAATCCAACATACAACGTGGGTTATGGAAATTCTCATGGGGCTGTCAATTTACAGTTTGCCTGGGCTAGAATCTCCAGGGAACTGGATAAAACATTTTTCTACCCCTTGCTTTTGAAAACCATTTACATACTTGTGAAACTATTGGAAAATTTTTTTCCTTCCATCAGGCTTGAAACCAGCTCCAGAAGTCACCTTTGCCCAGAATCCCCAAACTCTCTACACAGCCATAGGAAGGTGAATGTGCCCACCCTCTGAATATCTGGGAGCCCTAATATGGGCCCTGTTGTAGCCTGTCAGGCCCTCTGTAAAATTGCTTGTCCTCAAGAATTTGTTTCAGAGGCACCACATTCCAGTGTGGCTAGGAACAAGTAAAAAAGTACAGGGGAACCAAAGTGACCCCAAATTTGCTTTGGGTTTAGGCATTGTGAGGATGCCACAGGGCGTTTACTGAGTCAACCTTCCCCCACCCTGCTACAAAGCACTGGTATTGATGTCTTGCTTCCACATTCAGTGTTTACAGGGGCAACTGGCCCAGGGGGTGCAGAGACTGAAGTTTGGATACTTTGTTGCTATACCTTCCAGCCCAGGGGCTCAGTTGTGTTAGCCAAAAAACGTAGTCAGGAGTGGGAGGAGGGCTTCAGGGAGGAGTTAGGGGAAGAGGACAGGGTGGGAGGGTGTTGTGGGGAGGTGCCTCTGGTGGGCGTGTGGGTGGTAGTGTCCAGAAAGCCAGACGAGCTGTGGCGCTGAGCACAGAGACTTTCCGGCTTCACTTCTGGTATTTGGAGTAGAGCATTTGCCAGACTCTTACTGAGAAAGAAGAGTGTTTGCAAAGGTACTGGGCAGCATGTTGCTAGCCACCTGGTCCAGCCTGGGTGAGGAATTCAGCAGGAGTCCTTTCTTCATCAGATAAGGGTATCATCAAATGTTGACCTTGTCCTTGAGGCAGCAGGGAGTCCTGGGACGGTCCTCTTCCTGGTCTGTGAGAGCCCTGAACCTTCTGTTGGGCGCTGGTGAGGCATATGATGTAGACCCCAGTGTTCACAAGAACCAGTTTGGGGGAAAAAAATCTTCCTAGCAGGCCAAATAGGCTGACTTCAGGCACAGCCTGCCCACGGACTCACTTTTGCCTTGTCTTCCACAGAAATGGGAAATCCACTGTTAGGTTTTATGTTTGAAAATCTCTCATCAACATTTTGAACCAGTGCATTAAGGTGGGAGCTCTTTAAGCCTGTGAATTTGCTGAGATATCACTGTGATTTCTTCCAAGTAGATTCTTCCTGTGGTAATATGCTTCAGGGCTCAGCATTTCATCTTGGAAATCTGTGTCCCTAGTTCTGTGGAAAGAGTTGACTGTCTGTGGCTAGGTGAATTTCTTGACATCCACGTGACAGATGTTAGGGTCTCTGGGGAACCCATAGAGGGTATAGCAAAAAGCAGAAAGAAACTAAATCACAGTTTATATTACCCCTGGAGCACAGGAAGGGAAAAGAGATGAAAGGGTCAGGCTGGAGGACAGGGCTAATACTCAGAAAGGTGAGATTGGGTGGTTATAGAATGTCCTGCTCAGTGGTCTGTGTTTAGCTGCCTTCCTAAAGGACACAGCTGTTTGGGGAAATTAGAAGGAGGATGTGTGAAACCACCCTAGATTTTCTCCAGTGAGTTATCCTACCTTGGGAATGGTATAGCCTGAGGCTCACATATTTCACATTTGAAATTGGTCGAAGACTCATGGATAAAACAGTTGATATTAGTGTTATTCTGAATATTCTGTGTTGATAAATTTGTTCTTGCAGGATGCAGAACTTCCTGAGGCTGCTGAGGGAGCATGGGAACACCCACTCTCTCCCACAAGAGCTGGTAACCCTCGCAGGCACACTGTGTAGGGACTTTCAACACAACATTGTTCAGGCGATGTCTTTGGTGGAAGCCATTCTAGATAGCCAACATTGTCAGCACCTGCTAGACAATCCAGATGTCGCACTGGTGTGTGCCCAGGTCCTGATGCAGCAGGGGCAGCATCTTTCAGCTCTCCAGATTCTAGAGGTATTGTGTGGGATGCAGAGAGAAGTGGGAACACAGCAGCCTCCGCCATCCCTGAGGGGTCATAAGCTCAGGCATGATGGCCCAACCTTACTTGACCACATAATACTTTGGCAACCTTACTAACTACCTTTTAGAAAATCCTTATTGGGTGGTGATCCTCTGGCAGGTGATGAGCAAATGTGTGGCTCTGACGTGGTAACACATTTGACATGGGCAGCTCAGACAAAGTAGTGTGTGCCTGTAGCCTTAGCACTCAGGAGACTGAGGAAGGGCAGTGGCTGGTTGGAGGCTAGTCTGGGTCAAAATGATAACACAAAACAATCCAGAAAAAATGGAGTGCACAGACAGTGAGCACATGGTTGGAACTGAGGTGACTATTGAGTAGCAATTACTGACCAATTGGTGATCCGAAACCCTGGATTGGGACTCAAAACTCATTTACAGAGTTATTGCCCAGAGTCAGGTAAGGAGAGCAAGGTGTAGTGAAGTTGCCATAGTTTAGTGTGCCCAGGGTCACACATTCTCAGGGCTTTGTAGGGACTGGAAGACTTGTATGCTTGCCTAACATTAGTGGTTTTTGGGCAGTGTGGAGGCTGCTGTGGTCCACCCTCTCATTTGGTTCAGATCTAGATGGCTGCATTTCCCATAGGCTGAGTTGGTGCGGATGCCAGACTCCCACACATTCTAGGACCTATAGAGGTTACTGGGTTTCAGCAGTTTTTCCCTACAGGGGTGTCAGGTGCCAGGAGGCAGCCAGGAGCTGGTTCAACTCTGGAATGACATTCATTACCACCTGATCATGAGGAAGCTGGGTGTCTCCACGCTGAGTCCAGTGCAGAGGTTTCGTTGCCGGAAGAGGTACTTGCTGATTTTCCTTAGTGTTCCATGTTTTCCACGGCTGCCTGGGCCATCCAAACCCCAAGGGAGATGAGGAAACAGGGAGAGGAAGCCACAGTGTTTAGCAGTGTTTATTAAATGTAATATACATTGAGATTTCAATCTTTGTGTGCGATTCATCACCAAGTCACAACTCCACCTGATCCCTAAGTGATGTGGGAGCTGGAAGTAGATGACTGTATGAAGCTGGCTGGCATCCTGAATGTCTCTGCTTCCCATCATCACGGGACAAGAAGCTTGTGGGTGGTTATAGTGAGTGTGAAAGGCAACTAGGTTTTGCTCAGCTGTTTCTCAGATCTTCTAATCCCCATGTCTTGGTGCCAGACTAGACACTGGGGGCTGTAGGATGAGAAGGCTGCCAATATTAGTCTCATCTTCATCATTTACTGGGGAGAAAAGTCAAGTCACCTGCCTGAGGTTTTCATGTGGGAGATACAAAGCCAGGGTTCCTTGACATTGAAACTGTGGAGCCTCTCACCAGACAAGAAAGAATGAAGGCTTGCTTCCGTCTGATGCTCCAAGTAATGCAGGCTCCCAAGTCACAGGCTCCACTCACTGCATGAATAAGATGCTTTTTGTTTGTTGACCAAAGAGTTGAACAGATATTGACAGTGTGAGACAGGTCCTCATTAGATCAATAGATAATCAGCCTTGAAACGGAGGATACATGATCATGTCCCCGGGAGCTGATAATCAGCAGACTACAGCTAAGCAGGCATAGTGTCGTATCCATGTGCTTTTGAAGTGTTTGCTGAGTGCTAGGTGCTTGAAGGTTGTGTATAGCCTGCACCCCGATTTCCTGCAGTTGACCAATGGATAAGTTCAAGGGACAGTAGAAAAGAAATAAAGTGGGTGTCTTCATGTGCGGCTAATACTGCAGCAAAAAAAAAAAAAAAAAAAAAAAAACTAAGACAGATTAGGTCTTTGCTGCGGGGAAGGGGCGACTTTTGATCAGGTTTTTGGTGCAAGCCTGGCCAAGCCTCGGATGAGAGTGGGGAAACCACAAGGACAAAATTTCCAGGCAGAAAGATGGTAAGCTCAGAAGCCAGGGACTGAGAGGTGTCTGGTGTCCTTGAGCATATAGCAGACAACCTCAAGAGAGTTTGCCTCCAGCCTTTCACAGGCACAGATCTGTCTTCAGCCTGGGGCTATAGGAAAAGGGGGGGGGTGTCGCTTTGTTTTTCTGCCCCTACCAAGGGCCTCCTGTGATGTTGACAGTCAACCTCTGGGGCATGTAGATAGTAACCAAAACACGGGCTGTGCTGTAATTTAACTATGCTGGCCAGCCCTGTAGTGTCTTGGAGGCCAGTTACAGTCCAGAACTAAAGTCTAGGAGGGAGGAGCTCTCTGTTGAGTAGGAGCTGCTAGGAGAATGGCATTGTGTTTTGGATGTGTTTGTTCTGGAGGAGACTCTGAAGTCCTAGGTGGATTCCATCTGAGATGTGTTAGATAAGGTGCTTTTGGGGTGTGTGTGCATGCTGACCATCTAGATGCCACCTGTCCCAGAGGTAGGTGGCCTTTATACATGTCATATGTCCTTTGTGGAGAAAGTCAAAGACACAGCAGGAAAATTCAGCCTAGACACAAGAGAAAAATGGCTGTAGAGTCTCTTCAATGACCCTGAAATCACCATGCAGTATAGAGAGGAGAGGGAGGAGCTACTATGGGCTTCTACTATGGGTGACTACAGAGTGTGCTGGACCACCAGGTGACATCCCAGAATGTAGGAATCAGGCCCAGGGTGCCTCTTGAGGTGGCTGGGAGTGAGTTGCAGGGGTGGATTGGAAAATAGATCCTAGAACTCCTTTGCTATGAGTTGCTAGGTCCTGAAAAAGGAGAAGATGGAGCTTATGCTGTAACTCTTTCTGGCCCTCCTTATCCAGGAACCCCCCAACCCCACCCTCTGCCCTGAGGGCTCTAAGAAGCAGAACTTCCCACTAGAGGTTCGCAGCCACATTGTGCAAGGGATCCCCAATGCAACAGAGCAGAAAAGAAGAGAGGGATGAATAGGAAGGAGAATGCTGGCCACAAGGGTCTGAGAAGCTGAGTTCAGAGCATGAATGAGAGAGGGCACAAGGGGAACCAGCAGCAGTATGTGGAAGGTTGGGGCAATAATCTTGCTTATTCTCTGAATAGTTGTGCTGAGAGGGAGCAAGTCTGGACATGCTTGTTATAAATAGGACAGTAGAGGGAGTCAGTGTTCTTGCAGGGTTGTGCTCTTGGGGAAGCCTGTGCTCACTCACTGGGTGACTACAGAGTGTGCTGGACCACCAGGTGACATCCCAGAATG
>CAJQZJ010034231.1:660939-752737 GCA_907164525.1 Lophiomys imhausi
GCTTATGCTGTAACTCTTTCTGGCCCTCCTTATCCAGGAACCCCCCACCCCCCACCCTCTGCCCTGAGGGCTCTAAGAAGCGGAACTTCCTACCAGAGGTTCGCAGCCACCTGCAGAAATTTGCCACAAGTGTAGGTGCTAATCCCAAGAAGGCCCAATTGGTAAGGACCACATTCCACTCCAGGGGCTTCTCTGCTACACTTCAGGGGCCTTTCCCCATCCAACAGTTGAGTCTCCCACCTCCTTCTGAATAAGTCTTCTCTCTTCTTCCCAGGCAGCTCTCCTTACTTCTCCAGCCAACTTCTCTCCATCTTCCTCAAAGTAGTCCCCACTGTCCTCCTCCTAGGCAGATCTCCCCCTCCACAATGCAGCTCTTTTAGCTGTCTTTATTTCCCTCTGTCTTCCATATCCTCTGCTCGATGGGATCCACAGCCACCTCCCAGGGTGCCAGCAGTATCCACCTTTTCTTGACCTCTCCTTTGCCAGGTTTTCTTTTTCTCACGTGGGGCTGTTCAGTTCTTACCCTGGTTAATTCCCAAATTCTCATCGGTCATCTGCTCTGGGACCCCAATCTAAAGGGCACAATGGGGCAGTGAAGAAGCTCCTGCTTTGGGGGCAGTGCAGGCACTGCATGGTACTTTCATTCTAGCCATTTTCTTGTCTTGAGTCAGGCTGGGCTGCGGTTCCTTCGTGATTTTGAGCTGTCCCATCCACCTCTGTGGACGTTTGTAACTCAAAAACGGTTGTCTTATTTTGGGGTCAGGAAAAATTAGCTTTGGAGACCAGCTTGACTCCTGGGCAGGTGTACAACTGGTTTGCCAATTATCGGCGGCGTCAGAAGGCTCTTTCCCTGCATGTTCAAAGCATACAGAAGGCCACATCAGAAGTCTCTAGTGTAAAGGAGAATGGTCCCGAACAACTGCATCTCTCAGGAAAACACCATGAGTCTGTGGCTGTTTCTCAGTTGTCAGGTAAGGCAGCCCAAGGACTTCTTGGGGACTGATTTCTACAAGGTCTAGCTGGCTTGGGATTGACCCTGGCATTGGCTGTGTGAGTCTGGAAGTGGGGCCTGACACTTCCAGAAAGAGGGGGCAATAGTTGATTTGGGAAGTGAATCAATCTCCAGGTTTGGAACTATTGGTTTGCACTGAAGTCAGACCCAGGGACAAGGATATCTCAGTGACTGCAGGCCACTTCTGATTCTAGTCTGTGGAGCAACTGTCAGATGAGAAGGGGGTTATGATCTAATGCACTCTTCTCTCTCTCTCTCTCTCTCTCTCTCTCTCTCTCTCTCTGACTGCTGTTAGCTGGATATGAAGGAAGTGTGGCTCTACAGTCCCCAGAGACCACCCAAGCATCACAGGGCCTGCAGTCCCTGGCTGCAAGCTTTCCTGGAAACAACACAACCTCACAGTTCCTGGTCTTCAGGTAATGTCATTTCAAGGCATGGTATACATTTCCTCTTTGGTCTCCTCCTTCTTTGGGTGGAGGCAAGAGTGTGATTTAACCTTAACCCTAACCCTGCCTGTGCTGGGCCCTTACATTGTGGATTGTTTTTGTTTTCCTTTTTTGAGTACTTAGTCGGGTTTTTTGTTTGTTTGTTTTTTGTTTTAATTTCATGGAATAAGCAGCAGCCAGTCTGCACCTCACTGCCTAAGCTCTACATGCACTCTGCTCCCCTATGGCAAGGCATGAGCATTCTTCATGCAGCCCAGAGCTGGTTAGTCCTGGAAGCACTGCTAGGCTGGACACTGCTGAAGTGTGTGACCACAGGCATGGTTCATGTGACTCCTCTTCTATGAAATGTAATAGGGCCTGCCATACAAACTGTGGCAGAGATTGAGAGGATGTTTAAAAACCAGCTTTGATCATGTCTGTGGCACATTAACTCTGATGGAATATTCATTAAATTTATTGTCAGTTTCTGCCTAATGTTCTTTTAGTATTAACCATCATTTATTCACTTAATATTAAGGTCCTGCAAATCACTTTTCCTTTTCTGGTACTATGCAATAGACTTTACTAAGGGTTTGTGACTCTAAGCACATCAGAGCCCAGTCCTTGGCAGCCTCAGGGAAGAACCAGCAGGGTGATTAGTGCTGTGCCAAGTCCCACAGCTTTATTAGCTTCATCCCACATTCCCAACATTAAATGGAGTTCCCTCTGAACTGCTATTCCCTGGCCTCTGTCCACAAAGGCATGTTGTTTGATTATGTTCCCTAGGTCATTATATGGATGTGAGAAGTACCAGGAGGAGCTAGGTTACCATCCTGTCAACCTCACCCCCATGTGCCCTGCCCCTGGCCTCTGCTCTCTGGCTGCTAGCAGCAACATATTTGTTTCCTCTGTGGCTACCCCTGAGTCATGGATGATGCCCCTTGCACCACCATCCTCCAATAGAAAGCAGCTGGACTCTGGGATGAATCCTGAAGATGCCACCATGGCGACCCCCATTGCTTCCATCAGCAATACCAGCCATGAAGGTGGGTCCACATTGCCCAGACTGTGAAATTCTGGTCCAGCCCCCACAACTCTTCAAGTCCTCAAGTCCGTAGGACCCGTGTTGGGTGGAACTGTGGATGTGGACACTCTCTGCTTGAATCTGTAATGTTCAGTGAAACCCAGAACTACTGGAGTCAGGACTCTTTCCACAAATTTCCCAGATTATTTCTAACTTAGTGTCTATTAGAAAAAATATGAATGAAAAAGAAGACATTTAGGAAAGAGTTAGAATGGGAGGCAATAGCTGCATCCATGTTTCATCCACTCCCCCCCACCAAAAAAACTGTCCTAATTTACCTGTGAGTACCTGCCCCTTCCTGCCCTGCACATTACTGTAGGGTGGAAACATCAGGAATTCCTTTTTCTGTTATCACTGTAATTCTAGGTGCCTTTAAATTGCACATTTGTGTGTTTAACACAAGAGAGTTATGTAACTTTTCATCTTGCAAGGCCTTATTGATTTGCCTATGTTTTGTAGCATTCTTTGAGCACAGTGCATCTTTTTTTCTTGCAGCTTCTGTCTCTTTAAAAAAAAGAATGAAAAATGTGTTTTAAAACACACTCCCTCCAGCAATCCTCCATTACCGAAAGGTTCCATCATCCCCCCTCCATGAAGCACTCTACCAAAAGATGACTTAAGTTTTCAAATACCTGAGCTAGGGGGGCATTTCTCATTCAAGGCACCACAAACTCCGCATTAAAGAAGTCTCTGTTGCTCTCTTTCTCTGTCTCTCTCCATTGACACTGCAAAGACCAGGCTTGCTGGCCTGTGAGACTTCAGATGTTCTCTTGTCTTTACCTCCCATCTGGTAGTCAGGCAGGAGGCTAGAGCAAGCTTTGCCTCAGGCTCCTGATTCTGGTCTGAGACCAAGCTATGTAGCTGTGTTAGTTCCGGCTGTACCACCACATGGACTCAGGACAGAGTGGAGCTTGCCTTTCAGGCTTCTCTCCTACTTGTGTGCCTGCCCAGAGGTGACCAAGTCTATTAGCTTGTCTTTTAAGAGTGAAAGGTCTTTTGATCAGTCACTCTCTGGCACCGCTGCATAGAAACCCAATGGGCAGGGTGAGATAGCAACAGCTTCCTCCTCAAGGATCTCTCAGTGAATCTTGGATAAGAGGTTAACAAATGGAAACAGAACCAAGCATGTAGCTGAAGCCTGAAGCACAAGTCGCATGTCATGGCCAAGAGGGGGAAACTTATGTGGAGCAGATGGAGACTCTGGCATTGAACTGTGTGAAGCCCATAGTGGCAAAGTCCAGAGTAAAGTAAGCAGAAATGGACTTTCAGTTTGTCTCTGGATGTCTGATAGGTCCTAGAGCTGGAGGATCTGTCCATCTTTTATTTGAGTGGGATGCTGAGACTCTGTGGTGGTGAACTGGTTTCTGAGGGCCAAGGCTGCCTCTTGGAGACAGTAGCTGTGCCACATGTATGCTGTGTACCTCCTTTCATCTATGGTTTGTGGGATTTTTTTATTTGCAGGATTTACTGACCTGTACAGTAGTTGTTCCCAGTGGTTGTACCCAGTGGAGGGTCCAGGACTGAGCATTGGGCAGACAGCTTCCACTGCAGGTTTGAAAATTCATCATCCCCACAGGTAAACCAGAAGTCCTTGGCTCTCTGTGGGTTACAAGGGCTTACTATACAGAGTCACTATAAAGGAGTTTGAAGATCAGGTACTTTCCTTGTGTGTTTCTGGAAATGTCAACAGTCCTTCCTCAACAAAAGAACACCCAAACATTTGAACACACATGGACATTCTGCACCTTGGATGGTATGCATGCTTGACCTTGGCTGGTGATCTTTCTTGGTTTTATTAGCCTCTTCCACATATTTGTTCCATAGACTAAGACTGATCAGTATATTATCCCAAATTGTTGCTTTGAGAGAGATTGAAAAGCCTAAGGGTTGCCAAGACATGGACTATTAAGATGGATAATCAGGATTCTGGGAGGACTGTAGAGACATGGATAAATAGGGCAGTAGAGGGTCCTGTATTAGAGAGATAGTGTCTAACATCCCAGGGGCCTAAAGAGACAAAGATGGATAGTGTTCAGGGTGGTCCATGGTTCTGTGGTTGAGAGGATACCCAAGGTGTTCAAGAGAATGAAGATAGGGAAACTGTAAGGAGTGATCTGAGGTCTTTGGTAGAGAAAAGATGACAAATCCCACATGGTTGGGAGATATCTCCAGAAGGCTAGAAATATTGTCTAGGGTCCTTTGATGGTAAGGGAGTTACTGCATCCTGTTTCATTCATTGGACACCTGTCCTGTCAACACAAGCCATAACCAAGGCCATGTTTCAGATCATGATGGAATCTTTCTCTTCTCACCCACCAGGTCTCTGAAACTCCAGGCCTAGAGATATACTTCTGTTGTAATTATTAGCCCCGTTCTTCTGTGTGATGCTGTTCCTGGGGGAGATAGGAATAAAGGTCTCGCCCAAGATAGGGAATTGTTGACAAATCAAACTAACAGTAGCACCAAATTCCATCTTGGTGAATGAGTGGATTTAAGGAGTCATGGGCAAAGCAGGGATGACCAAAGGCAGCTCCATCCCCAAAAGCCCACCTCAACATGGGTGATATCTCACAAAATCTAGAACCCTGAAACTCTTGCAAGTAGTTTGACAAGTGTGGTATCCTCCTTAGTCATTGAAGCTCTTCAGAGAGAGAGAGAGAGAGAGAGAGTGATCTTTCAGGCAGCTTGGCTAGTCAGAGTCCTTGCTCTCAGCAGTTGCTTGCTGCCTCTATAACCTTGGGGAGGGATTTTTGTAAATCTTGAAAGTTTCAGGTTTCCCAGATTTGAAATTTGTTTAATTCCTGAGTCTCATACACCTCCCTCCTCCTTCCTGGAAGGTATGTTTCTACTCGGAGAAAATGACTCCATGAAAATTGTGTAGAATTTCATGTAAATAGATACTGTGTACTCACATTTTGTTGTTGCTGTTTGTTTGTTTCTTTGCTTGTTTTATGACATGAGGTCTATTTGTGTATTTTTTTTTTTTGTCCTCGAACTCCCAGCTATCCTCCTGCCTTAGCCTGTGGAGTGCTGTGATCGTAGGTGTTGGCTGTATGCCCAGGCTTTTGCTTTGTTTTGTTCTGCTTTGCCCTGGTGTCTAGTGCTTAGGGTATCCACTGTGCAGTTTGTCCTGCTAGGGCTGGATTAGCATCAGTGACACCATCTTCAGTTACTCTCAATGACCTGCCAAATGAGCCTGCTCACATTAGTGTGTTTCCTGTCTGGCTAACTGCACAGAATGCCTTGTCTGAGCAGTGTTCACAGCTCCATTAATCACTCAGAATGGCTTTGATGTATAGTTATAGGACTACATGGATTATTTCACCCAGTGTCTCCTTGAAACTGAACCTGTTGTTATGTAAGAACCAGCATTGTATAGCATAGGGCTCTTCTCTTTCAGTTCTCTGGAGGTGATGCCTGCCTCATCTGCCATGCCAACACCTGTATCCACCATGGAGCTGACCCAGCCCTTTCCCCCCCAGCCAGGTGAGGCCTTCTGATGTTTGCATGTTTTCTTTTTCGAGGTAGTGCTGCTGGGTGGTGGATAAGAAGTGACCCGTGGGTGGATGTTACTAGATTTAAAACTGGGCTGGGTCTTGGGGAGCACAGATCCCTCCCTTAATTCCAGAATGGGTCTGCTGGGGCCAGGAGCCACCCAAGTGGGAAGGCAGGTGTCTCAAAGGCTGAGAGCATGCCTCTATGTGTAATTCTGAGCTGCTTTTTCAGGTACAAATGCCCTATGGCCAAGCCTCCTTCCCAGGATGCTTTCTGGGGAGCCACGATGCTTCTGGAGTTTTCTGAGTGCAGCCTGGATCGAACTGCCCACCCAGAGATGGGCCAGAGCGTAGAATGTGCAAGTGTGGATTGCGTATCAGCTCCACCCAAGTTGCAGAGATTTACCCTAAATAAAAATCAATGTTCCCAGAGTTCCCCCAAGAGAGTCCGCTAAGAAGCCCCAAGAGCTTGTTACACTATACTGTTTGAGTAGTTTAGCTGGTAGTTCTCTGTATTGGCAAAGTTTTTGAGAAATGTTGATGATATCATAAGTCTAAAGTGGGTTTGCTCCATGTAGGCAAGATAAGTGTCAGTTGACCTTCCTGACAATTGCTGGGCAAGAAGGCTGCCTAGATCAAGGGAGAATGTTCCACTGTTGAGCCCCCCTACCCACCAGTACAGGGACCACTCCCTTCGACTCATTAACTTTGTGAGTGGATGTGGAGAACGATATGGCATTCCTTTGCTCATGGACCTTCTTCCTAGAGTTCTAAGCAATGAAGGTGACTGGAGATGGCCCAGATAGGGTTCATCAGAGTGAGTTTCCTTGCACCTGGCATCCTTTATGTTTCTAAGAGTAATGTTTTATTAAACTAAATTAAAGTTTTTGTTTCAAAGTCCCCACTTTACACTGTATCCTGACATCTGTTTATATAAATGCAAAGAGATTAGCACCAATTTTCCCAGATCAGTCTTATTGGTGGGGTGGTGTTAATTGATGGCACATAACACCCCAATAAATGTTGACTGTTTCCTAGACTAGTTAGTAAGAGCCATTTGGCTGGCACCCTCTCTCTTTTTTGTTCCTTCCTCTTTGGTTTGTTATTTCTTCATTACAAATTCTTGAAAGCTGCATTTCTTGGTGAGTTGTTGCCATCTGTGTGATTTTGTATGCAGTCTGGGCCTGTCCGGGTATTTGTTGCAGAGTGGAAACCATGTGTGGGCTAGGAAACTTAAAGAAAGGGAACTGAACTTAAGATATTAGTCCTGATGTTAGAAGCTTCCAAGTCTGTGGGGAGATAAACACATGGGGCCTCCTCACAGGTTGTGGGTACGAGAGTGAGCTACTTCTGAGGTACATGAAAGATAGGTCCACAATGCAGGAGAAACAACCAAAATTGAAGACTTGTATTATGGGAGACTGGGGCAGGTGGTTTCATCAAATGGAGTATGGATTCATCCATAATAGTCCTCATATGGGGATCAGAAACTCCTTAATCCTGGGGGGGGTAGGCAGGCACTGCGACTGATAATGGCCTCTCAAGTGCTAGTTCAGAGGATCTAACAACTTGTCTGTTGACCACAGGAGTACTGAGTCTCTAGCTCCCCTTACCTGGCTGACACTCCCCTGGATTCAGGGATAGTATTGACAGTAACTGCTATGCCTTGGGTTGCTGCAGAGGACCACTGGTCCTCTTAGGAGGCTCACCTTGTCCTCCCTGACTTCTGCTGTGTGTGTTGGGGTATTATTTCCAGTTTCTTAATTGTCTCTAGGCCTTCCCATGGCAACTCCAGTACTGTAACAAATTACCTGACCTCAGTTGTTAGCTGAAACTATGGACCAGGACTTCTTGAACCCCTCAGTCCTGCATCTTGTATGCTTTCAAAATACACAAGGATGATGGTACAAGGTTCTGCTGCCAACTTGAGATAGAGCATGTCTCCCCTAGACCATGGCAGCATTAACTTATATGTGCTAACCGTGGTGAAACAGTTTCCTAAGCAGTTGACTTAGAGTAACAGGGAACTCATTCAGTTTATGTTTTCTTTCTTCAAATGAATTTGGACCTTCACAGGGTGGAGCATCCAGTGGGTCGCCCTTAAGATGGCCCTCCCCATTGTCTTAGAATGGCACAGAAAGTTTCTCTTTAGTGATCCTGATCTCTCACAATTACAGCTGGTTTCTCAACACCAGCCTGATTCTCAAGTATCTTGAGAATTTCTCTACCAAACAAATTATTCCATTCCATTCAAATTCAGATTTACTCACGTTATCAGGATACAAGGAGAATGAAACCAGATTCTTGCCAAATTATTATGAATTATGTCAAAATTACTGATAAAAATCCTTGTTGCCTTCTAGAACTTTGACCAGGGCTGAGGCAGGTAAGCACAGGAATAGTTTAGAACCTTGAAACCCTTAGTTTGGGCTACGCACACACACACACACACACACACACACACACACACACACTCCATTTATCATATTGTATGTTTCAGTCTTGGACCTTTACCTGCTAGCAACCCAGCAAAATGGAATCCCCACCATCATTGAGCTACACATGTATCCTTCTGTACGGTGGAATATGCTTCTTAGCAACCATCAAATTTGGACATGTTCCATTCAGAAATATTCCAAGTTATGTGTAGGCACAGGGCTGGGGAGGAGCTCTCCAACTTGAAGTAGTTTGGATTCATGTGTGGTAAGACAATTTCCTTAAGTAAACTTTTAGTGAGATATTCCATATACCACTGTCTTAGTTAGGGTTATCATTTTTGTGATGAAACACCATGACCAAAGGAAGTTGGGATGAAAGGGTTTCTTTATTTGGCTTACTCTTCAACATCCCAGTTAATCATTGAAGAAAGTCGGGACAGGAACTCAAACAGATCATGAACCCTAGATGCAGGACATAATGCAATGACCATGGAGGGTGTTCCTTACTGGCTTGCTTTCAGTTTCAGAGGTTTATTTCATTATCATTATGGTGGAAACATGGTAGCACACAAGGTGCTAGACCAGTGGCTGAGAGCCACATCCTTATCTGAAGGCAGAGAGAGAGATAGACAGAGACAGACAGAGACACAGGGCAGGCTGGCCTGGTATGGGCTTTTGAATCTTCAAGGCCCTCCCAACCTCAGTGATACACTTCCTCCAACAAGACTGAACCTACTCTAACAAGGCCACACCTAAGCCTTCTATTCCTTCTCAAGTGGTATGACTCCCTTATAACTAAGCATTCAAATGTGTGTGCCTATGTGGCCATTGTTTTTTTAATTTATTTTTATTTTGTGTACATTGGTGTTTTGACTGCATGTGGCCTTATGACAACCAAAATCCTTGACTGTCATAAATATGCTGAATTATGTCATCATGATGCTGGATTGTGACATCACAGTGCTCCATTTTCTCATCCCAAAGCTCGAATTTTTAATCACAAAGTGGAAATGTGACATCACAAGGCTGCCTCATGCCATCACTATAGGATAGATTACATCACAGTGATCCATTGGGCCATCACAATGCAATATCATTATCTCACTGTTAAGTTGTGTTCCCAAAACACCTACTTGTGAGATTCCAAAGCTATATTGCACCATTGCAATGCACCATTGTGCCTCCAATGTTGTTACGTCTTCACAATGTAAATTTTATTATTGCAATGATTAGTTTTCATGTCACAATGTCAATGGTGACATCATAATTCTGAATTACAACATCACAATGCCCAATTGAGATATCACAATATTCTCTTGTGACTTCAGAAAGATGACTCATATGTAAAATGTTATATGTGCCATTACAATATTCCATTATGCCACCACTATGCTCCATTATGATATATCAATATTCCACTGTGACAACAAAATGCACCATTGTGACATTATACAATTGCACTGTTACCTAACAATGATCAGTGTTTTAGTTTCCCACTGCAATGTTGCTAATGCCACAGTGCTGAATTTTGAGCACACCTTGCTGCAGTGTACTGTCACCATTGTTCTTACACAACAATGTTCTTTGGCAATCACAATACTCACTTGTACATTAACAATGCTTAATTGTCACATCACAGTTCTTCATTATTCCTTCACAAAACTGAATTTTGACATCTCAATGCTGCACCATACATCACAATGCTCTGTTGTGGCATCAGTAGACTATATGGCACCATGGCTATGATGCATGTTTATTGCAATGGCGAATGTTGACACCTAGTGTTCTGCTATGCCATCACTGTAATCTGTAGTGCCATCATATGTCTGCATTGTGACATCACATTGCTGAACTGCAGCATCAGAATGCTTCATTGCCTGGTTAAAATGTTGGAGTGTGTCATTATAACTCTTGTGACACAACAGTATTCCTGTAATGACATCATAGTGCTGTATTGTAACATTACGTTCTATTGAGATGTCACAGCACTCCATTGTGACATCACAATGTTGAAAAGTGACATTTCAATAATCAATTGTGCTAACATAGGGCTGAGTTGTGATTTTGTAGTGCTATATTTATTGTGCCACAAAGAACACTGTGGTATCATTTCAATGACAAATTTTTATGGTGTCGTGCTGAATTGTGACACCATAATGCTGTATTTTTTCACAGTTTCCCGTTTCATTCCATGAAAATGCCCTTTGTGTTTACATAGCTCCCTCATGAACAAACAAGAGCATGACTTAGAGGCGATCCCATTCCCAGCCTGGATAGCTGCTTGTCTGGGAACTACATTCTAGCTTCAGAAGCACCGTACTCTGATAACTAACAGCTTCAATTGTCCAGTTTCTTGCTGCCAACAGCACTAATATGACTCTTGTATGTCATACTTTAATCATGAATACTACCTGGTCAGACTGGACTGACCTATCCACAGTCTTGATAAATCCCATCCTATTAGGGAAGTTTACTTTCTTTCCTTCTCTGGTGAGAGATATTCATCAGGTTTAGTTCAAAACAAACTTGTCTCTATTGTCAAGCTATCTTTTGTCTTTCCTTCCTTCTTAGATTTGTGCCATCCCAAAGCTGTATTGTGACATGACTCCACTGTGGCATGTCAGTGCTGCATTGTGGCATCATATTGTTCCACTGAACCATAAAAATGTTGAAATTTGACACCATAATGTTCCATTGTATCATAACTAGAGTATATGTTACCATAGTTCAGTTTCCTGGTGTCATCACCATTCTAAACTGTGACAAACCAAATTCTTTTTTTAAATCTGTGCTGTCATATTGTATTAGTTGAACAACTACTTGTTAAATTAACATTTTTGTAGATCAGAGTTGTTTCAGAGGATTTTTATTTCTTTGAGAAAATTTTTATTCATTTTTTATTAATTCATTTTTTCAAGTTACATCTTGATCAAAATCCCCTCCCTCCAACCCACCTGGACCCTCCCTCCACCCCTCTCCCTCTTCCTCATTTCCATCTTCTCCTTTCCTCAGAAGTAGGGAACCCCCACATATCAAACCCCTTCAGTTCATCACATGAGGGCTAATTGTGACATCACAATGTGGCCTGTGACAGCAGAGAGTTCCTTTGTGCCTTCTCAAAAATTCATTATGGCATCAGAATGCTCCATTGTGTTATCAAAAGGCTTCAATGACAGATGACAGTACTACACTGTCATCGCTGAATTTTGGCATATCACAATGCATCACATGATGCCCATGCATTGGGCATCACATTGCTTCAACATAACATCACAAAGCATGTCTGTGGTATTACACTACCCCATTATGGCATCATAATAGCTCATTTTGATATTTCAGTATCCCATTGTGACAACACAATGCCCCATTTGTACATGACTTTTTTGTGCCATCACAATGTTCCATTGAGATATCAATTCACACCTTCTGACATTATGGTGCTCTATTATGGGATCACAAAGCTAAACTGTGACATCATAACACTCCCTTGTGATGACAAATGCTCCAGTGTGACATTATGATGCCTCATTGTTATAACCCAGTACATCCCTTTACCATCACAATTGAATTGTTGCATTAAGTTCTCCATTGTAGGATCACAATGTCCCATTGTGTCATCACAGTGACCTCATAATCCTGTTGAGATATTTCAGCAATACATTGTGACATTCCAATGTGTTACCAAACTTTTAAAAATTATTATTATTTATTTAATAACAATATTCACTTATAACAAATACTAACAATTTCTTAACTCTTAACCCTGAAATTCCTACAACCCTTTTAACCTAACCACTAATCCTATTGATAATTATTTTCCTAACCTTTTAGAAGGATACAGTCTCTGGGGCAGGTTCTCAGTCATCAGGAACACAGTCTCTGTGGTAGATTCTTTAAAGCACTTAGCAGTCCTTTTTTCTGGAATATCTCAGATGCAGATTCGTCAGGGTAAGTTGGTTATTACAGTCTCACCTTAAATAAGGCTTAATGCTTTCTTCTCTCTGGGAGACCCCAGCTGTCTGTAGGCCAGCTTACTTCTTTTGCATCAGGAACTCAGCTGCTCTGCCTCAGTCTTTAAAGCTGGCCACAGTTTTGTTTAGGCCGTTGTTTGGGCAGATCAAACCCCTCTAGGAAAAAGCTGAGCCACAGGGTTTAGTCCTTGGCCTTTTGGTGGGTATCTTGCTGAGGCTTTCTCTGCTCACCAGCTTCTTTCTGCCTCAGGGAGATCTGGCCATCAAATGATGGCCAGCACTTTTTTCAGCAGGACTCTGAGCTCTCTAGCATCAGGGGCCTCTTCTTGATGGGGTTCCATGCACTGTCCTTAAATAGGAGGAACTCTGTTTCAGCTTAATTTGGGCTCCGCCCACTTAGCAGCTGAAAACAATGTCAGGCCAAATACTTTGTTTCTTAAGTCCATTAAGTCTTTCCTGTTTTGCCTGACTTCAACCTTGCTTTTCAGTCCATTAAGTCTCCTGTTTGTTTCCTGTTTTTAGTCCACAAGCTGATAAGCTAATTGGTCACAGCCAAGTTGATCTTCATGCCCCGAATCAAGAGACTGTATCAGAAACCCCTATATATTTTCTAAATCTAATTTAATTAATCTAACTTCCTACACCAATGAGTCAATGTGATGTGACAGTGATGAGCTTTGTCATTACAATACCCCATTTTTCAATACAATGCACCATTGTAGTTACATAATGCTCCAATGTGACCTCACAGTGTTCATGCTGATATTTTCATTACAATACTGGATCTTGAAGTCACAACCATATGTTGTACTATCACATGCAGAATTATATAATATAATGTTCCATGTGCCTACACTGAATAGTGACATCCAATATTCCATTTTCGTAACAGTCTTAAATCCAGTGCCATCTGTTTGTTCTAGGGCAATAAATAGGATA
Source organism: Lophiomys imhausi (assembly GCA_907164525.1). Taxonomy (NCBI): domain Eukaryota; kingdom Metazoa; phylum Chordata; class Mammalia; order Rodentia; family Muridae; genus Lophiomys; species Lophiomys imhausi. The sequence goes on from CAJQZJ010034231.1 coordinate 674,303, forward strand.
TAACCATGTCTTTCCTATATGGTTATACCCTATTTGTTATAGCATATAATTATAGCATTTAGATATAGCATCTTTGAGATAACATTAAAAGGCCAAATCTATACATGATGGGCATAGGAAGAAGAATAATTACAGATCAAAGACTGGGAAAGTAGTTTCCTTTTTTGTTTTTTTACATTTTCGATTAAAATATATATACATTCCTTTCCTCCTTTCATTTCCTCTTTCTATCCCTTGCCATGTCCCTTTTCTCTGACTCCTCCTATGTTCCCTTTCAAATGGATAACTTCATTTTCTTTTATTATTGTTTCTCTATCTCTCTCTGTGTGTGAGACACACACACACACACACACACTACAAGAATTACTCCATGAAACTATCTGCACTTAACATGAGAGGCAGGGAAGCCTGGGGGAAACAGATTGATCACAAAAGACTTCCAGTCAGACGTCCAGATAGAAGTCTGCCTATCCTTAGACCAATGCTTCCTGATCTAGACTCCATGTCTCTGTTTTTCTGTCTATAGACTATACCAGTTTTTTCTTGTAGCTCTTGTTTGTTTTATCAATGACTGGTCTAAATCCATCTCTTTCTGCTACAATGGTAGACTACCTCCATGGGTTCACCCATCCTTGTTCCTGGGAATATCAGAATCAAGCTGTATGAGTGTGAACTCCATCAGATCCCTACAGATGCTTATAAACCCATCACTTCACTCCCTAGATCCCTAAGTTTCACCATTTAATCCATTTGTGGCTAGAATGTTGGTACTGAGAATTACAGCTGACCTGAAGCCTCTGGCTACCTATCCTGGTCAGCTGGTTGGAAGCAGAATAGTGAGCTGGAGACACAATTTATAATCTATCTCCTCCAACTGGCAAAATGCCTCAGCAAGTAAAGATGGCTGCTACCAAGTCTGATGATCTGAGTTTGATCCCCATGCCCCAGCCAAATGGTGGAGAGAACTGACTTCTCCATGTTGTTTTTTGACTTCCAAATGAAGACAATTAGTATTTTACGAGAAAAGTTATGTCCTACCCAGAACAGTGCTGCATAATCTATGGGACAGCAACCAAGGAGACAGATGCTTCTCTTGCTCATTGGGCACATTTCTCTTGTTACACATTCCAAATCCTGTGGGACATTGTTCTGTGTGCAAAAAAAAATATTTCTTGAGGAGTCTGTTCCCAGGTGACTTGGATAAAAGTCAGGGGAATTGCTTTTTATTATTTCTTCTCCTCCAACTTTTCTTCTTTCAAGAATCTTCTATTATCTTCTAATAAGTAGTAGATGCAATTAAAGTTTTCTCTCAAGTCTGGGTCCCTTGAAACTTCAAATACTGCTTTTTGTCTCTAGAAAATTGCCACTCTGCTTTAAATAGAAAAGGATTTATGTCCCTTTGAATATAAAACCATGGCACACCCATTTGTGCTCTCATATGAGATTTTAATATATAGCATAGACAGCATTATATTTTACTTTAAGAAATTTGCAAATGAATGTATAGAAATAAGAAATGACAGAAAGAAATTCCTTTCTCAGCCTCCCAATGGGAACATAAGATAAATTCTGATACAATGTCATTCCTATTATATTAACTGTTATAAGAAGGAAATTAAATCAACAAAGGAAAAAAACACCTACCCACATATGCTTACTGTAGCAATATTCACAATCAGTAACATTAGGAATCCAGCTGAGTAATTATTTATTGGGTGAATAGACAAGGAAAAAGCAGAATATAACACTAACATTTACCATTTGCATATAAATACTATTTTTAAAAAATTCTGCCTGAAAAACACACACACACACACAGCTGCATATGAAATGACATGTATTAGACAACTCTTAGGCCACTTACCAATTACTATTATGATAGGAACTATAAGCATTGAGTAAAACTAGACACAGGATCCTAGATATATGAACAAAATCCAATTACAAACCATTACACACGTCAATATATTATTGTTTACATTATCAGGAAAGTTGGTTAAACTAATAAGACACCATGGAAATATAAATAGAACACTGAAACACTCTAGTCTCTGATATTCCTCCACTATAAAATTATTCATAGAACCACAATTACAAAATGTAGTGTTTCCTCATAGTAGTAAAATTTATGACTACTTTACTACAGCTTAAAATTACTGAGTCTGTGGGTAGAAAAATATCTCAGTAGGTAAAGGCAGTTGCTGACAAAGCCTGATGACTTGAGTTCAGTCCTTGGAACACACGTGAAAGTGGGAGATGAGAGGTCACTCCACAAAAGTGTCCTCTGACCACCACACATGCCACTGCATGTGGGCCAGCATGCATGTATCATGCAGCCACACACCCATGAATAATAAAAGAAAATTTAAAAATTCTGAGTCTGACATATGTACCTTGCAGTTAAATTATTTTTAAACATTGTTGTCTGTGATGAGTGGCAGGGTGGGGATGGGGATATCAGAATATTTCTTGATCCAAAAATTAAGAAATGTTGGGTGTAACCAAAGTTTTAAATTATTATTTAACACTTATTTATTTATTACTAAATTCACTTATAACAAACACCAACAATTTCTTAACTATTAATCCTATAAATTCCTACAACCCCTTTAACCTATCCACTAAACCTATTGATAATCATAACAACCACTTTCATAACCTTTTAGAATGATACAGTCTCTGGGGCAGGTCCTCAGTCGTCAGGAACACAGTCTTTGTTGTAGATTCTTTAACACACTTAGCAGTCCTTTTTCTGGATCTCTCAGATGCAGATTCGTCAGGGTAAGTTAGTTATTACAGTCTCACCTTAAATAAGGCTTCATGCTTTCTTCTCTGTGAGAGACCCCAGCCATCTGCAGGCCAACTTACTTCTTTTGAATCAGGAACTCAGCTGCTCTGCCTCAGTCCTTAAAGCCAGGCACAGTTTCCCCTAGGCCACTGATCGGACAGATCAAACCCCTCTAGGCAAAAGCTGAGCCACAGGGTCCAGTCCTTGGCCTTTTGGTGTCTTGCTCAGGCTTTCTTTGCTCACCGGCTTCTTTCTGCTTCAGGGAGAGAGCTGGCCATCAATGGCCAGCCCTTTTTTCAGCAGGACTCTTGGAGCTCTCTAGCATCAGGAGCCTTTTCTCTTCTCGGCTCCACGCACTGTCCTCAAATAGGAGGAACTCTGTTTCAGCTTAATTTGGGCTGCGCCCACTTAGCAGCTGAAAACAATGTCAGGCCAGATACTTTGTTTCTTCAATTCTATTGAGTCTTTCCTGTTTTCCTGACTTCAAACTTGTTTTTCAGTCTATTGAGTCTTTCCTGTTTTTGCTGACTTCATGCTGATAATGCTCTTCAGGCCCCGAATTAAGAGACAGTATCAGAAACCCCTATATATTTTCTAAATCTAATTTATCTAACCCCTACAGTTGGGAAAGTTGGAAATGGCCAAAATGGAGAGGAATGAATGTCATGGTGAGTGGATTGGGTAATGAAGTCGATCATAGAATTGAATTGTGTAGATAAGCTGAAATCAGAAAATGAGAAACTCCAGTGATAAAACAGAAGAAGCGCATTCTACTTTCAAGATCCCACCAGAGAGCTCTGAGCTGTGTGATCATGAACATGTAGTCATGCTCAGCACCTCAGTAACGGACTCTTTTATTCATTCCATCCCAACAATTTCTTACAGCCCTCTTTATATCTTTATTCCTAAGGCTGTAGATGAAGGGGTTAAGCATGGGGGTAACCACACTGTACATCACGGAGGCTCTTGCAGTCGATCGTGAGTTTTCTTTTGAAGCAGAACTGAGGTAAACACCCAGGCCTGTGCAATAAAATAAAGAGACTACGGACAGGTGAGATGCACAGGTTGAAAATGCTTTGTACTTCCCCTGCAGTGATGAGACTGCACGTATGGAGAAAACTATCTTGGAGTAAGAGTAAATGATGCCCGTCAGGGGACAGCAAGCACAGCTGCAAAATAGATAACCACATCATTGGGAAGGGTGTCAGAGCAAGCATGGTGCACTACTTGGTTAAGTTCACAGAAAAAGTGTGGGATTTACAAATCTGTGCAGAAGGAGAGTCGCAATGTCATTAAGCTTTGTGTTGTGGAATGGAGGATATTCATGATCCAGGATGCTAAGATCATCAGCACACAGAGTTGAGGGCTCATGATGGCAGTGTAATGCAGAGGGTGACAGATGGCCACATGCCTGTCATAGGCCATCAAAGTCAGCAAAAAATTTCCAACCCTGAAAAGAGTATGAAGAAATGCATTTGGGCAATGCAGTTCTTATATGAGATGACATTACTTTTTGTGTGTATATTTACCAACATCTTTGGGACAGTTGTAGAAGTGAAGCAGACATCCACAAAGGATAGGTTGGAGAGGAAGAAATACATAGGTGTGTTCAGGTGGTGGCCTGATATCGTTGCCAGGATGATAAGTAGGTTTCCAAGCGTGGTGACCAAGTACATGGCCAGGAACAGCACAAATAAGAAAGGCTGGAGCTTTGGATCCTTCGAAATTCCAAGAAGGAGAAAATGCAAAATTTGTGAGTTGTTCCCTGGCCCCATTTAGTTCATGTGACTAATGAAAAGAGAGAAGAGAGAAGGCATGAAAACATGTGACTCTATTGCACAACTTAGAGAAACCCTGCCACATCTGTCCAGTATCCAAGACTTGTCCTCGTGGACTTTACATATGAATGGGATCTGCAATAGGCCACATCCTCTCCATGTCTGATTTAAAAACCTCTTACCACACTCAGACTTTTCCCCAAAGGTCATGAATTTTGAGTGCTAACTTTCTGCTGCATTTGGTGAATATAAATTAGTTATGATCACGGAGTAGGGAATGCCCAGGAAAGAAATGATCTGTGCAGAATGCAAATGTTTCTGAAATCAAATGAGGATAAAATAACACAAACAAATAAAAAATATTTAAAGTGATCATGTAAGAAAGATGTCAGTAGGTGACATTTACTGTGAAAGAAAATAAAGCTACTTAAAAGATGGCATATAGGGAGTGTTATTATGTACTCAGCATTTTGGGGAGGAAAAAAAATAGACAGTTGAAAAAAAACCCCTAGTAAAAATAATAAGGGAGGTATGTTACCTGAAGGAGTATGTGCGTTGCAGGAGGAATATACAATGAGGTGCCCCAAGGAAGGTGTCTGTTTTAATGTATAAGTCTAACCTGAAGGAAGTACGACTAGAAGAATGAATAAAAGAGTATATTGAAGGATAAAGTGACTTTATTGCTGCTAAAATACCAAGACACCATGATGTTTCTCTGGTCATACATCATCACATTTTCATTTATCTTGGCTGCAAAAATGCCTTTGCAAAAATGCCTTTATGTTTGTTATTTTCCCATTGGCATGACAGAATGCCTAATGATACCAACTTAAGGAAACATTATTTACACATGGTTTCAGGGCACCTCATTTCTGAAAAGGGATGCAGGAAGGAACATGAGATAGCTTGTCACATGACATCACAGTCAGGAAGCAAATAGAGGTGCATACTGGTGCTCAGCTCATTTTATTCATTTTTATGCAGAGTTTTCATGGGGTGGTGATTTCCTCATTTAGGGAAGGCCTATCCACTTCAATTAACTCAATCTAAAGTTTCCCTCCCTTACATGCTAAGAGATTTGTGTTCTAGGTTAGTCTATATCCTGTCAACTTAATAAAATTAATCACCACATTTTGTAAATTGAAATTGAAATGCATATTTTTGCTGCTGTCATCTGTTACTTTAATGGTCTAGCATCTGTATCATGCTGTGGTCCATTAGGGCCACACGAACATTATGTCTTCCTAACTATGTCACATGACTAGAAAAAAAAATGACAGGCAAGCCACCACAATCAAAATGTGTTTTGTGCAAGGAAATGGATAAGCTTGGGATGTTTAATACTAAGTGAGGTGGCCAAAACTCTCTTTTGTGGAAGCTGGCAAATAATGAATACATGTAAACACCTGTAAATGTAGCACTAGGATGACGTTTAGAAAGGGTGATGTTAGGTGATGCATGAAGGAAGTCCAAAGGACATACAAGTATTCAAAAATGATAGAAAGCTGGCACAGCAAATAAAATAGTACACAAGGTTTGCAGTAGAAAGACACACACATAAACGGAAAGAGAGAGAGAGACAGAGAGAGAGAGAGAGAGAGGCAAGCTGGATATCCTTATGGGGGGGGGGGGGTGGGGCAGGGAGATCTTACAAGGTCATGTGTTTCTGGAGACTTTATAATGAAGAAAAAACTCTATTTCATCAGCACTCCAACTACAAGAATATCTTCTAGAAGATCAGAAAAACAGTGAAATATCAAAAATAGAACATTTAAAATATAAACTTAAAATATCTTTGAGTGATACAGTAATGGTGAACTTGCATTTGAGAAAAAAAAATGCCAAGATAGGATCAAAACAAACAAAATCAATAAGACAAATAATACCCAAACAAAATAAAACTAAACAACCCCCTACTTGCAAAGAATGACCAAACAAACTAAAAAAAAAAAAAAAAACCCATGGATTCTCGGAAAAACATGAGAAAAATAAATGACATAAAAATAACCATTTTAAATAAAAATAATAAAAATTCAGAAAAGAAATATATAAATAACTACAGAATATTGGAAGATTCTATTAAGCAATAGAAATGTCTTTTTCCTACAGTTTCTGTATTTGACCATTTGGAATTTACATTGTGTTGAACTTTTATTGGAGCAGAGCAATGGTGTGCTCTTATGGACCACAATGTGAAGAAGTGAAGCATTCATATGAGTGAGCATACTAATTATCTCAACCAATTGCTGTTAAGTTATACTAAGCATAAAGAACATTCTTGAATGTATCTTGAAGTATACTATGCATGATTTTTTCTGTTGTTTGAGAATTTCATGTATGTAATATATAATTTGTTTCCGTAAAGTCCACCCTCATTCTCTTCCCTCTGATTCCTTCCCTATCCCTACCCTCACTTTTCCCTCCAAACTCACTATGCTATGTTTTGAACCCCACCAACTCCACTTAGAGCTACAAGTATGAGCATTGGTGTGAGATCATCTACTGCATTTTGGGTAGCCCCCGGGGGTTGAAATCCCAAAAAAAAGATTGACTCCCCCTCCTCTAGCGGCTATTTCTATTGCTAGTTTCTGCTTTTCACTAGGGATGGAAGTTTGTGTGCTGGTGTTTTACATGACTTGATCTTGGGCAGGTCTTTCACATGCAGTTTAATTTATTATTTTTAAAATTTTTCTCTCTCTACTGGGCAAGAGAGCACCAGAATGTATGTTGATATGATCTCATTGATCAAGCTTTTCCTAGTCTTACCCCACAACCCTGTTTCTGCTAAATTTTGTTCTATTCTCTGCTTTTATGATCAACTTTTTAGAGTCCATGGAGAAACCAATTAGTATTTCTCCTGTGGAAAATGAAACCAAATGAACAGGTGCAGAGCTATCATTAACAATTCTTTTTTTATGCAAAAGATCACACAAGGAGTATCTTTCTCTTTATTTCCCAATTCTATGTGTGTGTATACATATATATATATATATATATATATATACACACCATATAGAGGGTGTGTCTGTGGGTGTGTTATTGTATGTCTTTCAATTTGAATTATTTGACTAGACCCAAAAGGCACAGTGTGATCTTGCTTGTGGCTCCATCCAACATGCAAAGATACTCCAAGAACATGTCCTATGAAACTCTGTGTGACTAACAAATATGTATCACATGTACCTTCATTTATTCTATTGTTCTGTGATTAAACCTCCTAAAGTAAGATCTGCATGAGCAGGTACTCCACTGTTTTGCTTACCTTTGAGATTTCAATGTGCTGTGTGAGTATATTTGCATTGCATGGAACAGAAAGAAAGAAAAGGACACGGAGGAGAGCAAGAATGGTACAGGACAAATATACAAATTCTTATGAGTTCCAAAATACCAGTATTAACCAAAATTGAATGTGGTATCAGTAATTAGGTCAAGGACCACCTATAATACCAGCAATCAAATGCTCCCAGTACAGATTGCTGACTTGAGTGGCAATAATCTACACATTAAAGAATGTAATGGACAATGGCCCTCTCACTGTGTGGTCTACAGCAGACTCTCAGTACATAATGACCTCAGGGTAATACATGTATGTTTAATATGACAATAATGGGTCTCAATGGAGCTAGAAAGGCATTCAACGCTTAGGTGAAAATTGGCATGAGTGGCTATCTAGTGGAAGGGGAATAAAATTGGTTCTCTATTTCACGTATCTTATAAACACTTAGAAAACAATGGCATTGTTAGGAAATCATGCAATACATTAGAGGGGAACATAAAGAGATGTTCATTATAGATAAAAATCATCTTGACTAAAGTGAGAAACTCAAAGGTAAGAAGATAGAAATATTTCAGCTCTCCAAAGGTCTATAAATCATAGACTGGAGATCACACTGAAGCTATGACAACTAGGAAACATCCAATATAATAAAAAACAACACAAGCAATTTCCAACTCAAAATTTAGACATACCTTCACTTCACTCACAGTACCCAATTTCTCATTTCCACCTAATTTATCCCAGCAACATTTAACACATTCTACTCATATAAACCAACCTGAAACTTTTCAATTCCTCTTCTGATTGGGATTCCACTGCCATCAGTTCGACAATGTGGTCCCTGCCTTTCTGAGTTCAGTATTTATCCCCACTTCTATTATGGTGAATATACAACTGAGTTACTAGAACAAGCCAGTAAAAAGCCACAGCCAGGTTGTGTATCTCAGATGATCTGGATTTGTTCTAAGGTGACTAGTTAAATGTATTTTTTCTTCCCTCTCTCAGGATTTTTCCTGCCACATCAGCTATGTTTCCACACTAACCTGGGTGGTTTACAGATGGGAAGTCTGTGGGTCAAATTCTAAATTTTCCTCCTGATGGGGACAAAAGTTACATAACGAGATGTAGGGGTTAGATAAATTAGATTTAGAAAACATATAGGAATTTCGGATACTGTCTCTTTTTTTTTTTTTTTTTAGTTTTTCGAGACAGGGTTTCTCTGTGTAGCCCTGGCTGTCCTGGACTCACTTTGTAGACCAGGCTGGCCTCGAACTCACAAAGATCCACCTGCCTCTGTCTCCCAAGTGCTGGGATTAAAGGCGTGCGCCACCACCGCCCGGCTATGATACTGTCTCTTAATTCGGGGCCTGAAGAGCATTATCAGCATGAAGTCAGCAAAAACAGGAAAGACTCAATAGACTGAAAAACAAGTTTGAAGTCAGGAAAACAGGAAAGACTCAATAGAATTGAAGAAACAAAGTATCTGGCCTGACATTGTTTTCAGCTGCTAAGTGGGCGAAGCCCAAATTAAGCTGAAACAGAGTTCCTCCTATCTAAGGACAGTGCGTGGAGCCCAGAAGAGAAGAGGCCCCTGATGCTAGAGAGCTCCAAGAGTCCTGCTGAAAAAAGGGCTGGCCATTGATGGCCAGCTCTCTCCCTGAAGCAGAAAGAAGCCGGTGAGCAAAGAAAGCCTGAGCAAGACACCAAAAGGCCAAGGACTGGACCCTGTGGCTCAGCTTTTGCCTAGAGGGATTTGATCTGTCCAAACAGTGGCCTAAAGGAAATGGTGCCTGGCTTTAAGGACTGAGGCAGAGCAGCTGAGTTCCTGATTCAAAAGAAGTAAGTTGGCCTGCAGAGGGCTGGGGTCTCCCACAGAGAAGAAAGCATGAAGCCTTATTTAAGGTGAGACTGCAATAACCAACTACCCTGATGAACCTGCATCTGAGAGATCCAGAAAAAGGACTGCTAAGTGTGTTAAAGAATCAACAACAAAGACTGTTCCTGACAACTGAGGACCTGCCCCAGAGACTGTATCATTCTAAAAGGTTAGAAAAATAATTATCAATAGGTTTAGTGGATAGGTTAAAGGGGTTGTAGGAATTTATAGGATTAATAGTTAAGAAATTGTTGGTGTTTGTTATAAGTGAATTTAGTAATAAATAAATAAGTGATAAATAATAATTTAAAAGTTCGGTATCAATGAGACAAGACTGGAGGAAGAGATCAAGCTTCATTCCCTGAATAAATGGTGATGCCAAAGGAAACCGCCCTGTTCTGAGCAGACAAGGTTGCACATGCTGAGTGAAAGTAGAAGGGATTCCGTATTTACATCTCTGAATGTCTGCACATTAAGCACTTTTCCCTCTTAGGATTTCATATCTGAGCACATCATTTCCCTATGGGATGTTTCTATGCACAGAGACTCTTTTTTTCTTGCTGGTTGTGTTTTACCTTCTGCCCCCCAGTGATGTTATCTCCTGACACAACATTAACAGTCTCAACAAAATTTCGCTCAAACTCTAACACCAAAGAACCTCGTCTCACTGGATCTCATGGCCTTCACTCATGGTGAATTAGATAGCCTCTGACATAACCAGAATTTTAGCTACTTACTTCTTCTGATTTGTGATTCCTTCATACAAAACAATAATATCCTTGGCTTAACATACTTTTTTTTTTTACAAAACTCTTAATTTTGGGTCTTTTTTTAAAGTTTATTAAACTTATTTATTCATCTTAAATCCTGATTGTAGCCCATTTGCTCCCTTCCTCTGGGTTTGACCCTCCCACCCCCTCCCCTTCTTAGAAAAAGGGAACCTCTCTATACCCTCCCACTCTTGCACATCTAGTGGCCTCAGGAATAAGCACATCCTCTTTTATTGAGGCCATACACTGCAGCTCTGTTAGGAGGAAGTGGCCAAAAAGCAGGCATCAGAGTCCATGTCAGAGACAGTTTCTATTTCACTTGCTAGGGAACCCACATGATGATCAAGCTGCCCATCTGTTACATATGTGTTGGGGGCCTAGGTCCAGTTCATACATGCCCTTTGATTGGTGTTTCAGTATCTGTGAGACCCAACGGGCCTAGGTTAGTTGTCTCTATTAGTCTTTCTGTGGAGTTCTTATCCCCTCCTGATCTTTCTATACTCCCCCCATTCTTCCCCGTGGTCCTCCTAGTATTTGATAGTGAGTCTCAGCCTTTGTTTGGATCCTCTGTGGCATGGAAGTGCTCAGAAGACAGTTATGCCATGCTCCTGTCTATAAGCATAGTGGAGTGTCTTAGTAGTGATAGAGGTTGGCTTTCTCCCTTGGGGTAGATCTTAGGTTGGGCCTGTCATTTCTTGGACATTCCCTCAGTTTCTGGTACATCTTTATCCCTGCACTTCTTATACTCAGGGTAACTTTTGGGTTGAAGTATTTGTGGGTTGGTTGGGAATCCCCTCCCTCCTCTGGAGGTGCTATCTAGCTATTAGGAAGCCTCTTCATTATGCATATCTCCCACGCTAGGTGTTTCAGATATCTTCCCATATCCTCCCAGGAGTCTACCTGTTGCTGGTCTCCAGCCTGTCTTGGAGATGCCCCAACTTGGTTTCCTGTCTTTCTCCCTGCCTTCTTGCCTCCCAGTCCCACTCTCCCCACAATTGATGACCCCTTTCCCTCATCTCTCCCTCTCCTATCCAGTTCCTCCCCTTCATCCACTTCCACTGTCTATTCTATTGCCCCTTCTGAGTGAGATTAAAATATCCTTCCTTGGGCCCTCTTAGTTACTTAGCTTCTTTGTGTCTGTGGTTTGAAGTATGGTTATCCTGTACTAAATGGCTAGCTAGTATCCGATTACGAGTGAGTACATACCAAGTGTATCATTCTGGGTCTAGGTTACCTCACTCAGGATGATCTTTTCTAGTTCCATCCATTTCCCTATAAAATTCATGATTTTCTTGTTTTTAATAACCGAGTAGTATTCCATTGTGTAAATGTACCATAATTTCTTTATCCATTCTTTGACGTTGTTTCCAGTTTCTGGCTATTATGAACAAAACTGCTATGAACATAGTTAAGCAAATGCCCTTGATGTATGGTGGGAACTCTTTTTGGTATATACCCAGGGGTGCTATAGCTGGATCTTGAGGAAGGATTATTCCCAATTTTCTTAGATATCACCAGATTGATTTACAACACTGTTGCACAAGTTTTCACTCCCACCAGCATAGGAGGAATATTCCCCTTTCTCCACATCCTTACCAACATATGCTGTCCCTTGAGATTTTGATCTTAGCCATTCTGAAAGGTGTACAGTGGAATCTCAGAGTGGTTTTGAGTTCCATTTCCCTGATGACTAAGGATGTTGAGCATTTCTTTAAGTGTTTCTTGGCCATTGGAGATTCTTTTGTTGAGAATTCTCAGTTTTGTTTTGTACCCTATTTTTTACTTGGTTTATTTGGTTTGTTGGTGTCTACTTTTTTGAGTTTTCTATATATTTTGAATATTAGCCCTCTATCAGATGTAGGGTTGGTGAAGATCTTTTCATAATTTGTAAGCTGCCATTTTGTTCTCTTGACTGTGTACATTGCCTTACAGAAGCTTTTCAGTTTTATGAGGTCCCATTTATTGTTGATCTTAGAGCCTGAGCTGTTGGTGTTCTGTTCAGGAAGTTGTCTCCTGTGCCAATGAGATCAAGGCTGTTCCCCACTTTCTCTTCTAATAGATTTAGTGTATCTGTTTTTATGTTAGAGACACAACAATAGCCACAAACAGTATAAAATATCTTGGTGTAACTCTAACCAAGCAAATGAAAGACCTGAATAACAAAAACTTAAGTCTCTGAAGAAAGAAATTGAAGAAGATATCAGAAGATGGAAAGATCTTCCATGCTCATGGATTGGTAGGATTAACATTCTAAAAATGGCCATCTTACCAAAAGCAATATACAGATTCAATACAGTTCCCATCAAAATACCAACACAATTCTTTTTTTGATTAATCAATTAATTAATTACTTCAGGTTACATCTCCATCACAGTGTCCTTTTTCCACCCCTCCCAATCCCACCCTCCCACCCTCTACCCCCATCCCTTCCATCCCACTCCTCTGGAGTAGAGTGTCCCTACATAACAGTCCCCTGCCTCAGTTCAGCAGTCATCTGAGGGCCAAGAGCCTCCTCATACACTGGGGGCATACAAGGCAGCACCAATAGGGCAAAGTGTCTCACTGACAGGAAAAAAGTCTATGTTCATGTTCCCTTTGGTGCATTCGTTGTAATATAGTTATCCTGTACTATATGGCTAAAATCTAACTACAAGTGAATAGATGTCATGTGTATCCTTCTGGATCTGGGTTAGCTCACTCAGGATGAGCTTCTCTAGTTCTATCCATTTGGCTGCAAATTGCATGATTTCGTTGTTTCTGATAGCTGAGTAGTATTCCATTGTGTAGATGTACCACATTTTTTTAATCCATTCTTCAGTTGAGGGACATCTGGGATGTTTCCAGTTTCTAGCTATTACAAATAAGGTTCATGCAGACCTTGAAAGAACAATTCTCAACTTCATATGGAAAAGCAGAAAACCCCATCTAAAACAATTCTCTACAATGAAAGAACTTCTGGAGGCATCGCCATTTCTTACTTCAAGTTGCACTACAGAGCAATTGTAATAAAAACTGCATAGTCCTGGAATAGAAACAAATTAGTTTATCAATGGAATCAAATCAAAGACCCAGAAATAAACCTACACAGCTAAGGTCACTTGATTTTTGACAAAGAAACCAAGACCATACAATGGAAAAAAAGAAAACATCTTCAACAAATGATGCTGGTCCAACTGGATGTTTGCATGTAGAAAAATGCAAATAGATCCATATTTATCTCCCTGAACAAAACTCAAGTCCAAGTGGATCAAAAACCTTGAGCAGTTTTGGAACTCTTTGATGAATAAAGGTATGTCTTCACATCATCCCAGGGGATAGGAACTTTACTTTCTAGGTTTTATTAGCTCTTGTGCTTGTGGTCTGTAGTGCTATGAGCCTTCTTTCTGAGTTGGTGTGAGTGAATGGAACTCAAAATGGTCATGTGATTTGCATTGTTCTAATTCCAATTGTTGTGTTAACTTTCCTGGGGAAGATGTGAGCAAGCATCTATTCATCTCAGGCAGGGCACTAACAGATCTGTTGCTTGATCTTTTCCTGAGGAGACATGATCAATGTCTACCCTCTCCAGACAGAGCCAAAAAGAAAGTCAGAATTATAGTATTTCTCATCTTCATCTGTCACCTCAAGGTTTTTACTTATTATTCTTGTGAATACTTAAAGTAGTTTTTATACCTATTTTGAAATCCATGTTGGAACATAATATTTTTATTTAAAACATATTTATTAGTACTTAACAAATATCTATAAAATATCTATATCCTATAACCTAATACCTAATATCTAAAGCCAATAAACACTTAATATCTGTAGGGAGTTAGAATAATTAAAAGACTTAGAAAATATCTATGGGTATCTATCTGATACAGTCTCTCGATTCGGGACATGAAGATCAACTTGGCTGTGAACGATTAGTTTATTAGCTTGTGGAAAAACAAGGTTGAAGTCAGGAAAAACAGGAAAGAATTAATGGACTTAACAAACAAAATATCTGGCCTGGCATTGTTTTCAGCTGTTAATTGGGCAGAGCCCAAATTAAGCTGAAATAGAGTTCCTCCTATTTAAGGACAGTGCATGGAACCCCATCCAAGAGGCCCCAATGCTAAAGAGCTCAGAGAGTCCTGCTGAAAAAGTGCTGGCCATCATTTGATGGACAGATCTCCCTGAGGCGGAAAGAAGCTGGTGAGCAGAGAAAGCCTCAGCAAGACACCAAAAGGCCAAGGACTAAATAAACCCCGTGGCTCAGCTTTTGCCTAGAGGGGTTTGATCTGTCCGAACAGTGGCCTAAACAAAACTGTGGCTGGCTTTAAGGACTGAGGCAGCAGAGTTCCAGATGCAAAAGAAGTAAGTTGGCCTACAGATGGCTGGGGTCTCCCAGAGAGAAAAAAGCACCAAGCCTTATTTAAGGTAAGACTCTGACAGCCAACTTACCCTGACGAATCTACATCAGAGATCCAGAAAAAGGACTGTCAAGTGCATTAAAACCCCTTGCTTCAACTGTAGACAGACTGCTGTCAAAAAAGGACAAAACTTGGAAGCAGGTAAGTCGACAGCCTAGCTCTGCCAAGACAGGGTAGGTAAGTCCTTCATAATTCCTGCTCTACAATCAATGTCTGTCAGAGAAACGGGGCCAAACAGCTGAAGATTGATGCTGTAATGTATGGAGAGAGAATGGGAATTGTCCAGGCAGCCACTGGTATGTCATTTCTTAGTTTTGGAAGCTGCGGGCCCTGAACTTCCTATATAATCAGATATATTTATCCCTCTCGGGTCTCTGAGGTGGTTGAAGAATAGATAGCTAGAGTCTCATAGTTAAATTTTGAGTTGTTTAGGAATCAAGAGGGTGTTCTGGATCTAAGAAGATGTTTTTAAAATTGTGATGCAAGTTAGTATGAAAGCTGAGTTAGATAGAGAACTTTAAACTTATGGAGATAGTTAGATAGTAGAATGTTAAAGTCAGGGACCAAATACATATGGACTGGACATTGGGAATGTATGCTAAGCCATACAACTCTCATAATTGTGGCCTATTTATTTCAGTGTTTTGTACTATATTTATTGTTATAAGAGAAATAATTGTGGCCTATTTATTTCAGTGTTTTGTACTATATTTATTGTTATAAGAGAAAGAACCATTTGTTGGACTGAAAAAAAAAGAATTATGCATTCTGGGGGAAGGGTGAGAGGGTAGGAGGGTGGGGCTTGGAGGGGTGGAGGGAGAGGGCTGTGATGTAGATGTAACTTGATGTAATAAATAAACATTTTAAAAAAAAAGAATCTACCACAGAGACTGTGTTCCTGACGACTGAGGACCTGCCCCAGAGACTGTATCCTTCTAAAAGGTTAGGAAAATAATTGTCAGTAGGATTAGTGGTTAGATTAAAAGGGTTGTAGGAGTTTGTAGGTTTAATAGTTAGAAATTGTTGGTATTTATTATAAGTGAATATTGTTAATAGATAAATACTTAATAATAAAAAGTTCAGTTTCAAATATCTAAGAATATTTAATCAAACCCACTTTAATTTTTTGAAATGATATCAAAATTCTCTAACACAGGTCCATTCAGGTATCTTGGTTAAAAGTATAGCTCTGTCAATTATGGTAGAATTATCTTCAACTTGGTTCAGTACCCTCTGGGCCTAGCTTTGCAGGTTTGTGCGATCAGTTCCACAGTCTCATCAGACTGTGTGTTCTTCACAGATCAGGATTTAAAGTCTATAATTCCCTGGTGTGTAGGGTTTAGATAAATTAGATTTAGAAAATATATAGGGGTTTCTGATACTGTCTCTTAATTTGGGGCATGAAGAGCATTATCAGCATGAAGTCAGGAAAAACAGGAAAGAATTAATAGACTGAAAAACAAGGTTGAAGTCAGGAAAAAACAGGAAAGACTCAATGGACTTGAAGAAACAAAGTATCTGGCCTGACATTGTTTTCAGCTGTTAAGTGGGCGGAGCCCAAATTAAGCTGAAACAGAGTTCCTCCTATTTAAGGACAGTGCATGGAACCCAGAAAGAGAAGAGGCCCCTGATGCTAGAGAGCTCCAAGAGTCCTGCTGAAAAAAGGGCTGGCCATCATTTGATGGCCAGATTTCCCTGAAGCAGAAAGAAGCTGATGAGCAAAGAAAGCCTGAGCAAGACACCAAAAGGCCAAGGACTAAACCCTGTGGCTCAGCTTTTGCCTAGAGGGGTTTGATCTGTCCGAACAGTGGCCTAAAAGAAATTGTGCCTGGCTTTAAGGACTGAGGCAGAGCAGCTGAGTTCCTGATTCAAAAGAAGTAAGTTGGCCTGCAGATGGCTGGGGTCTCCCACAGAGAAGAAAGCATGAAGCCTTATTTAAGGTGAGACTGTAATAACCAACTTACCCTGACGAATCTGCATCTGAGAGATCCAGAAAAAGGACTGCTAAGTGCGTTAAAGAATCTACAACAAAGACTGTGTTCCTGACGACTGAGGACCTGCCCCAGAGACTGTATCATTCTAAAAGGTCATGAAAGTAGTTGTTATAATTATCAATAGGTTTAGTGGATAGGTTAAAGGGGTTGTAGGAATTTATAGGATTAATAGTTAAGAAATTGTTGGTGTTTGTTATAAGTGAATTTAGTAATAAATAAATAAGTGTTAAATAATAATTTAAAAGTTCGGTTACACTGGTGTCTGACAGTCTCAACTTTATCCTCCACCCAAGCTCATTTCTGGCTTCCCTCATTTGTTAGTGTATCTTATCCAGTTTTGATTCTGCTGCTATAAGTCTCTTCGGCTTAAAGTTCTTTTCTTTGCTCAGGTTATTTTCTCATGGCCTCAGGGCATAAAAGCTACATTCCTTAATCTCCAGTGCCATTCATTCCTTTTCTCCATCATCGGACAAGAGAGAGTCATGTGAAGCCCTCAAGTTTATATAGGGGGTTGTCTCGTGGTCTTCTGAAATGTCCCATGGATTCTTGATCTCTCTCTCTCTCTCTCTCTCTCTCTCTCTCGGACTTGTAATTCCTGTGACTTTTGCCACACCTTCACTGGATGCCCTTCACAGGCCTGAGTCCAATCTGGACTCTGTCCATCTCATAAGGCTGTTAACAGCTGAAAGCAATTGGTGGCCTTAAACCCTGTTTTTAGTCCATAGGCTGCCATGTCAAGTGCCCACAATTGCCAGATTGATTTTCTTGCCCTTGAAGAACCCTACCTTAATTCTAACCTATTACACCATGGTAAGTTTTACTAATCACCATTATTCTACTCTGCTGCAGCTAGTTCTGTCTAAGTGTATTGTCAGTCTATGACCATGTGACCTGGAGCACGCCCCATCTCATGTAACTGTGTTGCTTCATTGTGTCACAAAACCCTGTGTGTACACAATTTGTCCCACAGCTCCCAGCTGCGGCTAATTTACTCTTTCCTCATATGAAATCAACAGTGTCTGTTAGTTTCCACATTTGACTAACAGCTTGTAGTTATTTTTCTTATGTTTGATTTCTTTACTTAATGCCATCTGATTTCATCCACCTTGCTGAAGATGTAGGATTTGTTGTGTTTCTTTAAATCTGAGGAATATTCTATTGTCTACATATACCAGATGTTCTACCAGTTGACCAAAAGCAACTTTGGAAAGAAAGGTTCATTTCATTTTACATTTCTGACTCACAATCCATCAAAGGGAAGTCAGGGTAGGAGGAGCTAAAACGGACGCTGGAGGGATGTTGGTTACTGGTTTGCTTGCAGGGCTTGCTCAGTCGGCTTTCTTCTACAATCAAGGACTTTTTGCCCATGGATGGTACCCACTACAGTGAGCTGGGCCTTCTCACATCAATCATTAATCGGGAATATGTCCTGTAGTCTTGCCTACAGGTCAATTTGATGGAGGCATTTTCTGAATTGATCAACTGCTTCTGCCGTGGTTTTAATCCTCCATCTTATTCAGAAGTCTTTGGCTCTGTGTTTTTGACAGTACCATGCTGCTTTTGATACTATAGCTTTGTGATAATTTAAAATTCATGTTTTTGTTGTGCCTCTCTATTTTAGATTCAGGATTATTTAGGTTATGTGGGGCTTTTGATACTTTATGTGAATTTTAATGTTGCTATCTTTATATCAATGAGCCATAGATTTTGTATTTTGATGGACATTTAAATGGCTCTGAAGGCTTTTTGTGAGGTGTGAACAATGTGAAAATATTAATGTTTGTAACCCATTTAGTGGGGAGAGAGGGTGCTTATATTCTTTCTACTTCATTAATTTTTTATTTTATGTCTTAAGGTTTTCATTGTAGATATTATTCAATTTTCTGACTAAATTTATTTCTAGACTTTTATTTCTAGGCAGTTGTAAGAATTCTTTCCCTGAGGAGATGGGGGATGTTAGTCAACAATTATCATCTTCTAAGTTGCCAAGGACAAACCAATGTCCAATTCCAGCCAAGTTCACTCTGAAAACTGATGAGTTTATTAGACTGACTTACAGAACATGGGTAAGGAAGTATAGGCAGGAGTGTGAATGGCTCTAAAGAAGCTGCAGTGTAAGTGTGTATACAAAACACGGGTGATGGCTTGGATCCCTATGGCTGAATAAATGTAGAGAACCTCTCAGTTAACTTCCCCCACCTTATATACTCAAGCCACTCCACAAGACCATATTTATTATGGCAGAATTTCATACATATAGCTAGGAGAAGGAGCCTGATATTCAGGTGAGGGCACAGTGACCTTCCTCACTCCCTCAGTGCCAATAGTCCATAGGCCTATTCATGATGGTCTTTTGCAAGTATCCATGGCTGATTTCATGAAGATGGTACAGTTTAGTTCAGTTTAGAGGATAGAGACTTACAAGAGCAATTTGAAGTAGCTATTGTACATTGTGCTCTGATTTCATTTTTAGTTATTTTACTAGCTGTCTACAAAGATGCTACTGATTTTCCTGTATTGGTTGGTTTTGTATCATAAACTTTAACTGTTTTAGTAATTCTAATATTTTTTATTGGGAGAGTTTTTTTTGTTTCATATCTATGAGATTGTCAGTAAAGGGAGTAAATTGGTGTCTTTCTAATTTGTATGTTATTATTTCTCTTGTCCATTTGGCTGGTATATAGCTTCAGATACCATTATCAATGGTGAGAGTGAGCAGCCTGTCATGGTCCAAATCTCAGAGAAAATGCTTTCAGATTTCCCTCCTTAGATATGGTATTAGTTTTCAGTATATCATTACATATCCTTTGTTATGGTGATGGTCATTTGTTCTATTATGAATTTTTTGAGATTTTCATCATGAAGGAAGATTGGATACTATTAAATACCTTTTTTCACCCATGATCATGCAGTTTCTACATTCAACTGATATGGTTTAGCATGTACTTTGATTTGCATGTGTATCTCCTTGCCCTTCTGAAGTAAATCATACTTAGTTATGCTGCATAATTTTGTTTTTTGTTTTTTTTTTTTTTGGTTTTCTCGAGACAGGGTTTCTCTGTGTAGCTCTGGCTGTCCTGGACTCACAGAGATCCGCCTGCCTCTGCCTCCCAAGTGCTGGGATTAAAGGCGTGCGCCACCACCGCCCGGCTTTATGCTGCATAATTATTGAAAGACATTGCTAATTTAGTTGGCCAATTTCTTGCACTGTAATTTTAATTTGAAGAAAAGATGATTGACAAATTATTCGGAGGTTTGGGAGCCACCATTGTTTCTTGTACATATGCTTAGAATTGTAATATCCTTTTTGTGGTTTCTTCCTTTAATGAATAAAAAAGTAAACTTCCTTATTTCTTTTAACTGTTTTAGCTTAAATTTTCTTTTGTGAGATATTAGAATACCTACTCCTATTTGTTTCTTAGTTCCATTTGTTTGGAATATCACTATCTATTCTTTTATCATAAAGCATTGATGATAGTGAAGTGTGTCTCTTACAGGCAGCAAAAAGATGGACCCTGTTCTCAAGCTACCCTGCTAGTTTGTGTCTTTCATTGGTTATTGACATCACTAAAGAGTTGTTATTATTGGTGCCTAATAGTCTGTGTCATTTTGTTGGCTGGTGTTGCTTTCATGGGTGTCAATTGATTAACTCTTCTAGAATTATGTCCTATAATTTTTTATGGCTGTGTCTAACTCTGTCTACAGAAAGAAGTATGTCTTTGAGTATCCTCCACACAGCTGCTTTCACTATACATTCTTTTAATATGTTTTCATAATGGAAATTTTTCCTTTTATCTCTTCTTCAATTTTAGTGTATACTTTTTCTTGGTATAACAGTTTGAGTTGATAGTTGTGATCTTTTAGAACGTGTTATACGTATTTGTAGACTTTTCAGCCTTTAAAAGTTTTTGTCGGTAATTAAGTAGTAAACTGATAAGCCTGCCTTCGTAAGTCTTGATTTGTCTCTTTTGTAGTTTTGACAGCCTCTGCTTCTTCTGTGATTTTTAGTGTTTTAATTATATGTCATAGAGGAGGTTCTCTTCTGTTCCTGTCCATTTGTGATATTCTAGGCTTGCAACCTGTATAAGATCTCTTTCCCTAGGTTTGGGAATTTCTTTCTATATTTTTTTATTGAAAGTATTTTCTATGCCTTTTGTATGTTATTCTTTTCCTATGCCCATGATCTAAACATGATGCTTCCTGTAGTATCCCAAAGTTTACCCATGTTTTGTTTGTGAGTTTTCATAACTCTATAATTGTTCTTCAGTAGTAATCCAATATCTGTACCCCATCTTCTGGCCCAGACTTTCTACTTTCTATATGATCCGTTCTATTGGTGAGTATATCTGATGGGCTTGTTATTTGGCTTATAGAATTTTTTGTTTTCACCATTATTTCAATTTGAAGTTTTTCCCCAACAATCCCATTTCTTTGTTGGTTTTTATTTTCATATCATATTTTGAATTAACATTATTTTATCCAACACTTCATTTTTATTTTCTTGGTGAATATTCATGTATTATTGTTTTTTCTTTTATGAAAATAATTTTTTCTAATATAATGTATCCTGATTATAGTTTCCTCTCTATCTACTCCTTGTAGTTCCTCCCCTCCTCTTCTCCCACTTGATCCACACCCTTTCTGTCTCTCACTAGAAAATAAACAGGCTTTTAAGGGACATATATATATGTTTTACATATGTATGTAAATTATATATATATTTATATGCATATAAATATATATGTTTTACATATGTATGTAAATTATATATATATATAAAACACATTGGAATAGGACAAAGCAAGTAAACAGAAGGAAAAGCACCCAAGAAAAGGCAAAAGAAACAGATATAGACACAGAAGCCCACTTGTTCCCTCACTCAGTAATTACATACATTCAACTTGAGAACATAATAATTAAGAAAAGAATCTGTTTGGTGAAAGAGATTAGAAAATTTAAAAATATATGCATAAAATAAAAATTAAAAATAAGATTAAAAATAGCCTCTACATGACATTTTGAGACAAGGAATCTCCAAAGATACTGTTGCGGTCATTTTCTGTTGGTCATCTACCGCTGGGCATGTAGCCTACCCTTAACAGTAGATTATTTCCCCAATAAGACTCCCTTGGAGAGAATTAGATTTTCATTTGGAAGTGGTTGCCAGTTGGAGACACCTACTTGGTTAGTGGGCAAGTGTCCTCTTCTTTCCGTTCTAGGACCCCATCTGGTACAGAGCTGTACAGGGCCTGTGCATGCTGCCTGAGTCCTTGTTCATCAGTATGTGTGTTGATCCTGTTGATTTAGAGGGCCTCCATCACCTCTAGTTCTTACACACTTTCCGCTCTTCCTTCACAGTGTTCCCTGGAATCTGAGAGGAGGATTTTGATAGAGATATGCTATTCAAGGCTGATTCTTTCAAGGTCTCTGACTCTCTGAATATTGTCTGACTGTGGGTCTCTGTATTTTTTCCTAGCTGATGCAAGAGGAAGCTTCTCTGATGATGGCTAAGCAAGGTACTTACCTATGAGTACAATGGAATGTCATGAGTCATTTTATTGCTACATTGTTTTTTGTTATTTTGTTTTGTTTAGGTTTGGTTTGGTTTGAATTGGTTTGGGGGGTTTTCTGTCTGCCTGTCTGCCTCTTTGTTTTGCTTTTAGAACAATAGTATTTGGTTTTACCCAAGAACCTGAGTCTATATAGCTCAAAGACTATATATGGCTCATAGATCATATATAGCTCATAGACTATATATGGCTCATAGACTATATATAGCTCATAGCTATATAGACTCAGGTTCTTGGTTACCCATACTGTGCTGAGTATGGGTTCCATTTTATGGAGTGGGCCATAAATCAAGTCAGATATTGCTTAGTTACTCCCCCAAGCTTTGTGCCAGTATTGCTGTAACATATCTTGAAGGCAGGACGCAGTTACAGAGCAAAGGATTTGAAGCTGGGTTGGTACATATTTTTATCCTTTAATAAAATACAGAGTACCTTCCCTTATCAAAGACTCTAGCATGTAGGGATGAAGGCTGCATATAGACACCAGCTCTACTTATTTATGTTCAATGATTTAGTTGTGTGGATGTTGTCTTCAGTAGTTGGGCCTTGTCATCAGTTTATGGAGAGCAACCTATAATCTTGGCAAAAATCTGGGTTGTTTTGGAGTTCCCATGGAACCCCTATGGCCTACAACTCAATTAAATGCAATCTTCCTGGTACTGAAAGATTCATTAGATGTAATACATCCTGGTACTGAAAATTGGGGCTCTTTGTCTCCTATTATTTGACAATTTTATTTAGATCACCTTTACTTATGTATATATTTTAGGAAGCTTCTACTACATTAGCTTTCCGTATTACCCCTCAAATGGCCTTTAATTTAAAATGTCTCTCCCCATGTTTCCTCCATTGTCACCCTCTTCCCTCCCTTCCCCATGTGATCCTCATATTACAACTTCCCATATCATTCACCCACAAATATCTATTCTATTTCCTTTCCTAAGTAGATTTTCCTGTCCCCAGTAGTCTGTACTCTTTACCTGATTTCTGTGGACTCTAGCTTGCTTATCATTGACTTAATGCCATATTTGTCTTTCTGGGTCTGAGTTATCTCACTCAGTATGCTTTTTTTCTAGTGAATTTCAGTTTTTTAACAGCTGAGTAATATTCCATTATGTAAATGTACCACATTTTCTTTATCCATTCCTCTGCTGAGAAAAAGCTAGGTTGTTTCCAGTTTCTGGCTACAATTAATATAGCAGCAATGAACATGGTTGAGCAAATGTCTCTGTGGTATGGTGAATGAAGAATACTTTGGGTTTTTGCCCAAGAATGGTATAATTGGATCTTGAGGTAGATTGATTCCCATCTTCCTGAGGAACCAGCACATTGATTTCCACAGTGACTATATGAATTTGCACTCCCACCAGGCGTGGATGACTTCACATCCTCACCATAAAAAAAAGTTGTCATTTGTTTTATTGATATTAGCCATTCTAATGGATGTGCTATGAAATCTCAAAATAGTTTTTGATTTGCAATTCCCTGATGACTAAGGATGCTGAACATTTCTTTAAGTTTTTTTGTAGCCATTTGAGTTTCTGCTTTTGAGAATTCTCTGTTCAGATCTGTATCCCATCCTTAATCATGTTGTTTTCTTGATATCTAAATTTTGAATTCTTTATATATTTTGAATATTACCCATATGTATCAGAAATATAGTGGGCAAAAATCTTTTTTTCTGGAAGTCTTGTAAGTTTATCTTGTATATTAAGGTCTTTGTTTAAGTTTGAAATAACTTTTATCCATGGGGATAAACATAAATTTAATTTTATTCTTCTGTTAGCGAATACCATGCTTTGCTGACACCATTTGTTGAGTAGGCCTTTTGTCTTTTTCCTCTTTAAAAATAATACTTCTTTGAGAATTTAATATGGTGTATTTTGATCATATTTACCATCTTCAGAAATTCCTCCCAGATCCACACCACCTTCCCTACCCACCCAACTTTGTGTTCTTTTTCTTCAAAAAACACCTATCCAATCAAATTGTGCTACACACACATGCTTGGGTGTGCGTCCATTGACTGCAGCACAGTTGACCAACCAGCATCACAACCTTAAAGAAATATGACTCTCTCTGATAGTTTCTCAGCTAAGCGTGGGACTTCATGTTCACTCCCCTCTCCATGCTGGGATTTTGTTTGGCTTGAGTTTGGACAGAAATAACTTCTCATTGTACCCATAGACTAGTGCATGTCTCAACTTTCACTACTTCTATCTTGTTTTTTTTTTTTTTGTTTTTTCTTTTTACAGTAGACAGAAATGAACACAGAGACCTCCACTTAGTCAAATGGAGCGATTAAGAGACCAAAGAATGGTCAGCTTTAAATGGGACATCTGTATCATTTGCCCCCCTCCTAAGGCCTATGGATCACCATGGAAAAGGGGCATGAAGATCATAAAATACAGAGGCTGTTTGTGACTATAAGGAAACGATGTTTGCTGCACAACCCAGGCGGTTGCACATAGGAATCCACAGTAGTTGTGACAGTATGCTGTCTTCTTTCCCAGTGTGTTTTACAGAAGCTCTTGTTGCATCCATGTGGGTTCATTTCTGTGTCCTCTGCTCTGTTTATTTTATTTAACTTTCTATTGCTGTGATAAACAGTATGACCAAGGAGAACGAAGGGCTTATTTGCATTATTGTTCCAGAGAGTTTAAGAGTCCATGGTGACAGCAAGTGGTGGGCATTGTAACAGGAACAGAGGCTGTGTGCTCACATCTTGAACCTCAAGCAGGAAGCAATGAAAGCAAATTGGGAATGGCACAAGACTTTTAAATCTCGAAACCTGGCCCCAGTGGTGTGGTTCCTTCAGCAAGGTCATAACTCCTAAGCCTCTCCAAACAGCAACACCAACTAGGGACCAAATATTCAAATGCCAGAGCCTATGGAGGACATTCTCATTTAAACCACTACCCTTTTCATTGGTCTTTGTGTATATTTTATGCCAGTGCAATGCTGTATTTTTTACTATAGCTTTATATTATAGTTTGAGATCACATATTGTGATATGTATAGCAGTGTTCTGTCTGATTACAATACCTTTGCCTATGTGATTTTTTTGTATTTACACATGAATTTTGTTTTTTTTTTTTTACAGTTCTATAAAATATGGTACTGGAATTTTGAAGAGAATTGCATTAGAATTTTGGCAATATTCACAATATTAAATTTGCCAGTCCTGGAGCATGGACGGTCTCATCATAATCTTTAGTTTCTTTTTACAGTGTCTTAAGTTTTTGTGCAGATGTCTTTTACTTTTTTGATTGTTAATATTCCCAGGAACTCTATTTTTTGTACCTATTGTTGGACTTTATTTTTTGTAGCTATTGGGAATGTGGTACTTTCCCCAATTTGTTTCTCAATTAAGTTCATTATTAGTAAATATTAAACCTACTAAATTTTACTTTGATTTTTTTATCCTGTCCCTTTACTGATCATGTTTATTAGACATAAAAGATATTTTCTGATGGAGTCTGGGATTCTATTAAGTATAGAATCATGTCATCTGCAAACAGTATGACTTCTTTATTTCCTATTTTTATTCTCTTTTTATCTTTCTTATTGTGATGGCTAAGACTGTAAACTTTAGATCCAAGAAGACTATGGTATACACAGGCCAGTGAGCTGAAAAAGAAAATAATTTCTAGCATAGGAATAAAATCTAATCTCATACCATAACATACTAATATTATGTTATCAGAAAGGGCAGTTAAGCTCATGACAAATGATGAAATAAAGAATACATATCAAAAAATCCCTATAGTTTCTGATTTGTCTTTACAAAAAAATTATATAGAGAGCTTTGTATGCCAAGTTTAGTTATTCCTAACAGTAATAACATTTATTCTTTTAAATAAAATAAAATTTATTTTTAAATGTGGCATTTAAAATTAAATCATGCTTAAATATAAGGTATTAGGGGATTGA
This sequence comes from Lophiomys imhausi, assembly GCA_907164525.1. NCBI lineage: Eukaryota > Metazoa > Chordata > Mammalia > Rodentia > Muridae > Lophiomys > Lophiomys imhausi. The sequence goes on from CAJQZJ010034231.1 coordinate 700,686, forward strand.
AAAATTTAAAGTATTCATGGGAAAATACAGAAAATGACAAAATGGAGACAGTTGGATATTTCAGTAATCATAAAGTGTACTAAATAGGATTATAAATTGGATAGCAAAGCTGAACTCAGAGAAAGAGAGCATTCAATAATACAATAGAAGGAGCATATTCTACTCCCATAATCAGATCAATGCATCTCAGATCTGAACATGAGGATCTGAATCCCGTACTCATAGGGATTTCTTTAGGCTCAATAGGTATGATATTGTTTCTATCTCAAAAACTTTTTCACAGCGCTTTTTATATCTTTATTCCTCAGACAATAGATGAATGGGTTCAGCATAGGCGTGACCACACTGTACAAAACCGAGGCTCTTGCAGTTGACTGTGAGTTTTCTGTTATAACAGAACTCAGGTATAGGCCTATTCCTGTGCAATAAAATAAAGAGGCAACCAAGAGGTGGGATACACAGGTGGAAAATGCTTTGTACTTCCCTTGAGCTGATGAGATGGCACATATGCAGGAAAGTATCTTGGAGTAAGAGTAGAGGATGGCAATGAGGGATCCAGCTGCCAACAACCCAGGTAAAAAATACATGACAAGAACATTAAGAAAGTTGTCTGTGATGAACTGAGGAGGGTTGATATGTGGGGGCCCCTTACACTGGAGAAGGATAGATGGGAGAGGGAGTAGAGGGTGGGAGGGTAGGACCAGGAGGGGAGGAGGGAGGGGGCTGTGATCAAAATGTAACTTGAATTAATGAATAAATGTTAGAAAAAAAAGAAAGTTGTCTGAACAGATGAGTTGTAACACCTGATTAAGCTCACAGACAGAATGCTGTCCAAAAAGGACAAAACCTGGAAGCAGGTAAGTCGACAGCCTAGCTCTGCCAAGACAGGGTAGGTAAGTCCTTCATAACCCCTGCTCTACAATCAATGTCTGTCAGAGAAACGGGGCAAAACGACTGAAGAGCGATGCTGTAATGTATGGAGAGAAAATGGGAACTGTCCAGGCAGCCACTGGTATGTCATTTCTTAGTTTGGGAAGCTTCAGACCCTGTACTTCCTATATAATCAGATATATTTATCCCTCTCAGGTCTCTGAGGTGATTGAAGAACAGATAGATAGAGTCTCATAATTAAATTTTGAGTTGTTTAGGAGTCAAGAGAGTGTTATACATCTAAGAAGATACTTTTAAAATTGTGTTGCAATTAGTATGAATGTTGAGTCAGATATAGAACTTTAAACTCATGGAGATGGTTAGATAGTAGAATGTTAAAGTCAGGTGCCAAATACATATGGACTGGTCATTGGGAATGTTCGTTAAGCCATATAACCCTCATAACTGTGGCCTAATTACCTCTGTTGTACTGTATTGTATTGTATTTATTATTATAAGAGAAAGAGCCATTTGTTGGACTGAAAGGGGAAAATGTAGGGGAAATAAGATATACCTTAAACTTAAAAGAAAAAAAAAAGGGGAAGAGGATGGGGGGTTGAGGGTGGGAGGGTGGGACTGGAGGGGGAATATGGAGGGGACTGCGATTGAGATGTAACTTGAAGAAATAAAAAATAAAGGAAAAAATTTTCAAAAAAAAAAGCTCACAGAAAAAGTGATTAATTTTCAATTCTGTGCAGAAGGACAATTGTAAAACCATGAATCCTTGTGATGAGACATGCAGGAAATTCACTATCCAGGACACCAGAACCATTAACTTACAGAGTCTGGGATTCATGATGACTATGTAATGCAAGGGCTTACAAATGGCAATATACCGGTCATAAGCCATTATGGTAAGTAGGAAGATGTCTAGTCCCGAAAAGAATATGAAGGAAAGCATTTGGGTGATGCAGTTTTTATACATTATGAACTTACATTGTGTTTGGAGGTTCACTAGCATCTTTGGTACAGTGGTGGAGGTGAAACATATGTCCACAAGTGACAAATTGGAGAGGAAGAAGTACATGGGTGTGTGCTGGTGAGAGTCTGAGATCGTGATCAGGATGATAAGCAAATTCCCACGCACTGTAACAATGTACATGGCTAGGAACAGTCCAAAGAGGACAGGCTGCAACATTGGGTCCTCTGAAATTCCCAGAAGAAGAAATTGTGAGATTTGTGTATCATTCTTTGGCTCCATGTGGTTTAAGTTACTAAAAATTATAAACAAAACAGAGAAAAATATAGTGATGTAATTATGTAACCACATAGAAACACAATTATACACTCAATACCTGAATTCTTGGTTTCTTCATGTAAGTCTAGTTTACCATAGAACTTCCCCTACCCTTCTCTGATGTTGAACTCTTCCCTCACTCTCAGACTTTTCTCAATAAGTTATATATTGAAATATTTAAGCATTAACCCATGTGCTTGATGGGCTTTGACAACTTGACAGAAACTTAGATATTTCTGGGAAGAGAGAATATTAACTGAAAAAATGCCTCCATCACATTACCTGTAGAACAAGTTTGTGGTGCATTCTCTTGATTGGTGATATGGGTGTGCCAACCCCATGTCAGGAATGTGGTACCACCCCAGCCAGGTGGTTATGGTATAAGAAAGCAGGCTGAAATTTAGCAGTTCAGGCCCAATGAGATAGCACAATCCAAAACCTTTTCAATATCTCTAAACATAGTTATACTTACTAATAAGTTGTCAGAAAGGCCGTAAACAAGGATGGTAAGAAGCGAAGGACCAAAGGAACTGATTTTCAGCCTCTCATTATCCTGCAGAACATATGGTGACATATGGCTATGAAGAAATAGTACACTAAAAAAATCAAGGAAGGGATTGCAGGATATACTAACATTTTGGGCAGGCATGTGGAAGAAGAAGGTGGGCTGGCAGACAAGAAGTATCTGGGTGGGAGGGGGAGAATAGAATCAAAATATATCGTATAAAATTATTAAAAACAAATGAGGCATAAAGTCTGTAAAGGTAATAAACAGATGATCAGAACTTTAGAAAGGGAAAAATGATGAGAAATAAAATACCCTTCATGGTGCTGAAACATGAAGATGCCAGAGTAGTGGTACTGATCAGATGTGTTTCATTCACTTCTTAATGTGACTGAAAAGATGTTTTCTCAGTTGAAATCATTCTTTGTTATTTCTGTGTGTCACTTCTTTTTGTTCCAGCCTCTGAATTATTTTTTTAATAATTTATTTTTTATTTCTTCAAGTTACATCTCAGTCACAATCCCTTCCCTACTCCCCCCTCCAGTCCCACCCTTCCACTCTTCTCCCCCAACAGCTCCCCCTTTCAGTCCAACAAATGGTTCTTTCTCTTATAACAATAAATACAATACAATACAACAGAAATAAATAGGCCACAATTATGAGAGTTATATGGCTTAGCATACATTCCCAATGTCCAGTCCATATGTATTTGGCACCTGACTTTAACATTCTACTATCTAACCATCTCCATGAGTTTAAAGTTCTATATCTAACTCAGCTTTCATACTAACTTGCATCACAATTTTAAAAACATCTTCTTAGATCCAGAACACCCTCTTGATTCCTAAACAACTCAAAATTTAACTATGAGACTCTAGCTATCTATTCTTCAACCACCTCAGAGACCTGAGAGGGATAAATATATCTGATTATATAGGAAGTGCAGGGCCTGCAGCTTCCAAAACTAATAAATGACATACCAGTGGCTGCCTGGACAGTTCCCATTTTCTCTCCATTCATTACAGCATCAATCTTCAGCCGTTAGGCCCCGTTTCTCTGACAGACATTGGTTGTAGAGCAGGAATTATGAAGGACTTACCTACCCAGTCTTGGCAGAGCTAGGCTGACGACTTACCTGATTCCAATTTTTGTCCTTTTTGGACAGCAGTCTGTCTACAGTTGAAGCAAGGGGTTTTTCTTGCCAAGAGAAAGGCTTACCACCAATTCAATCATCTCCCACTGGAGATTCTTCGATGCTCATCTTCTACTTGGAGTAGAATAGGGGGTGCTGTCAGGAGCTGACATGTCTCGATATCAAAAAAATCTTAATTTAAGAAAACATCTTTGAATGCCTGTATTTTATTTTGTAATATATTGAGCAAATCTTGTCCTATCAAATCTTCTCATGTGCCCACAGACAAACAGACCACACAAACACATACACACAAAGTACACACATACATGAATGCATGCACTTCTTGAAAACAAGTCACAAAACATGGTTGCATGATTTCATGTGTTTCTTGGCTTCCTGTTAATATCATGTGTTTCTTACCTCCATCACACTATGGACACTTTTCCTGTGTTATTCTAGAACTTTCAGTTTTGAAACCTTTGCCAATTCCAATAAGCGTATGGCAGTTCTGCCTTTCGTTTCATCCATCAGGCAGAAATCTCCCAAGAGCATGTTCTCTGAAATCCTGCATTCACCAGAAAAACCTCTCTGACACTGAATTCAATTCTGTGTGTAGCTAATCTCTGCTGGCATCTCATTGCACACTCATTACCATGTTCTGGGTTGGACATTATGATGCAATATCTATGTGAGTAGACCTAACCTGCTTTGCTCACCTTTGCACTGTCTCGGTGATAGTAATTACTATGTGTGCATTATATAGAACAATAACACAAAAAAAAATGGAAATTAAAGGTTGTGATATACAAAGAATTCCAGGGACTACAACAAAGTGAAAGAGTTCCAAACAACTGTACTTTAAAGACTTGGATTGATCATCAAGAATTAAATGAAAATATAATACCAATGATTGATTGGGTGAGATCTCTATCTCTATTTAGCTACACCTAAATCTATCTATTTGTATATCTGTCTGCATGCCTGCATGTCTGTCTGTCTATATATCTAAAACTTACCAATAACCTATGCCAAAAGAATCAATGAACAATAATCCTCTAATATTTGAAACCACTGAAGAAGCTTGGTTACTATGCAATGACTTTAGTATATTAGGACATTTAGCACTTGACAAAAACTTATTTTAGTTGAGTTTTAAGACTTTGAAAATTTAAATAAAAGCTAGAGTTCATAGGTGGGCTAGATAAGATGAGAAATTCAGAAGAAAATCGAGATATTTCACTTTTGTTTTGTTTGTTGGCCGTATGGCCAAAATATGTAGCAACTCCAAAAGTATATAAATAATAAACAGGAAAATTCTGCTGATATGCTTCTCGGTAGGAAATAGTTACAGGACAATAATAATCAACTCAGAGTAGTACTCTAACTCAGAAACAAGTAATGCTCTAACTTCCTCCTACTACTCACCATATGTAATGTTTAATTTCTCCTGTCACCCAATGAACTGCAAAGATCCTTGACCTCTGTCCTCCTTATATAAAAGCCCCTCAAGACCCCCAATTTCTGTCTTAATTGAATCCCTTTGCCACCACTTTACAGTCAACAAAAATCTTGAATTGCTGACTTGACGGTTCACTTCTGCTTCTATTATGTCCAATATACACATTGCTGATTTCCTTGAAAGAACAAGAAAACTTCCATAGGTACGTCTCAGCCATCCTTCAGATCTGCTGGGCTGGATTGGATCTTGGATGACTTTAGGCATATGCTCTAGTCTTCTGTCTCTCAGAATCTTTTCTGTAGCATCTTTCAGCCTTACCTAGGAGAGTTGTCTAAACAAAGGGTTTCTGTGTGGAAGACCAATTTGCTACCTGGAAGGCAGGGAGTGAATCATCACGGTCTGAAATGTTGAGGATGTTAAAGGTAATATCCACACCCTGTGCAAACCAAAACTACACACAACAAGGGACAATAGCAGTGGCAGTATTTATAATTTTTCATGTCTTCTCATTAGGTATATTTCCATCTTATTATTCCACAATTCAGCCAATCATTTCCCCATGGGGTGTGCCTCTTTATAGAAACCAATTTCTTTCCTGCTGATTCCCTTTTCCCCAAGATACCTGGTTATGGTGAGGTTAATGATTTTTTTGGTGTTGTTACTTCTCTGTGGGCTCTCCTAGTGTCCAGAGACCTAAAATTCTGACAGAATACACAGACCATCAATAAGAGTTTTATTGATGGTCTTATTATTCTCCAGTTTGCAATTAATGAACCTATCTCTACTGGGTCCCAAATATCCCAAAACTTTCATTTATGTTTGGGAAAGAGCCATTGACAAATCCACATTTTTATATTTCTCTTTTCTACAAGAGACTAATCTGTGATCCATGGATACAAAGCCATGAACTGTACAATACATGTCTTCATGCTACATTTTACAAAACAATTACTAATACCAAATGTGTAACAAAATTAATGTTTCTGCAAGAAAATCATTCAATTTGCTGCCAAATGGATGGAACCAGAAAAGCTCATCCTGAGTGAGCTAACCCAGACCCAGAAAGATGCACAAGGCATCTATTTACTTATATCTTGATTTTAGCCATATAGTACAGGATAACTATCCTACAACCAACAGACTCAAAGAAACAGGAACATAGACTTTGTTACTTGTTAGTGGGACCCTTTGCCCTAGTGGAGCTGCCATGTAGGCCCCCAGTTCAAGAGGAAGCTCTTAGTCCTCATATGGCTGTTGAACTGAAGGGGGCTGATATTTAGGGCATGCCAGATCAGAGGAGTAGGATAAATGGGAGAAGGGGGAGAGGGTAGGAGGGTGAGAGAGTGAGCCTGGGAGGGGTGGAGGGAGGGGACTGTGATGGAGATGTAAATTGAAGTAATATATAAACAGTTAAAAAATCATGTTTCTGTTCACTTCAGTATTTTATTAATATTTTACAACTTAAAATATAATTATTTCTTTTCATTTAAATTTATTTTTGAGTTTCATATATGTATACCATGAATTTTAGTTGTTTGTATTCTCCAATATCCTTTCTCATTTCCATGTGATGTCATTGAGTTTTTGATCTTAGCCATTCTGACAGGTATGAGATGGAATCTCAGGGTCACCTTGAGTTGCATTTTTCTGATGATCAAGGATGTTGAGCATTTCTTCAAGTGTCTCTCAGCCATTAGAGATTACTCCTTTGTGAATTCTCACTTTAGCCCTGTTCCCCATTTTTTTTTTTTAAATTTTTGGATTTAACAAAGAGGTCAAAACTGTGCAGTGGAAGAAGGACAGCATGCTCAACAAATGGTGCTGGTCAAACTGGATGTTGACATATAAAAGAATGCAAATTGACTCATGCTTGTACAAAACTTAAGTCCAAGTGGATCAAAGACCTTATTATAAAACCACCCACACTAAGTCTAATAGACGAGAAAGTGGGGAAAGCCTCAAACCCATTGGCACAGGTGACAACTTCCTAAACAGAACACCAATAGCTCAGACTCTAAGACTAACAATCAATTAATGGGACCTCATAAAACTGGAAAGCTTCTGTAAGGCAAAGGAAACTGTCATTAAAACAAAATGGCAGCCTAAAGACTGAGAAAATATCTTTACCAACCCCACATCCTACAAAGGGCTAATATCCATAATTTATAAAGAACTCAAGAAATTAAACACCAAGAAACCAAATATTTCTCTCTCATTTTTTTCTCCTTCCTACTGAAACCCTTCTTCCAAGTAATTCGCCTCCCTACTTTCATGTCTTTTATTGAGTTTTTTACCCTTTGAGTTTAATTAGGACCACTTGCATGAGTGTGGATGGAGCTTATTTATTGAAGAATGAGAATTTTATCAGCAGTTACATCATTAAAAAAATGGCATCCCTCCACCACCCATTAACTGCCCATAATCCCTCAGTGATAGAGCTTTGTGAACCCCTTCTCTATGCATGGTGAAATGGTGAAGGGCCCAGACACAGGCAGATAACAATAATTTCAATGAGGTCATGGGTGCAATAGGCATGTCATGCACAGAAAACACTGTGTTCTAGCCATTATCTCCAGCCTCTGGCTCGTACATTCTTTCCACCCCTTCTAATACTATGTTCCCCGATCCTTGGAAGGGGAAATATAGATGTGCCATTTAGGGTTGAACAATTCAATATCACTTATTCTTGAAACATCAAAAATAAGTTAGTACATGTATTTATTTGTATAGGAGTGTGATATGTTAGTTCTACATTATATGAATGTGGGGATTCTATATCCAAAAGATTCTACATCCTACTATGAGATATTTGCTCATTCAAGTTTATTGCTGCTTTATTCATATTTTCCAGGAAATGAACAAGAACAACAAAAAACCCTGATGTCCATCAATAGATGAAATTGAATATTATTCATCTGTTAAGAAAATGATGAAAATAAGAGTTAAACTGACAGAGCTAGAAACAATAATCTTGATTAAGGTAACTCAAACTCAGAAAGATAAATGTAACATATTTTCTCCAGTTTGTAGCTGTTATCTTTGAATCTTTAGATATATGTCTTATTGGGCATTCCCAGATAGGTCAGAAAATTAGTTAAGTGGGAAGGGAGGATTTCAAGGGAGACAGATTTTCAAGGATAGAAAAATAGAATGAAGTCATATACAGGGAAAGAGAAATAATGTCATAGGGGTTAAATGGAATGGGTGTGGGAGGGCTGAGTATAAAAATAAAGCTAAAAAAATCAGTAACCTCTATATTCCCATCATAAGCATGCTGAGAGAAGAATCATGGAAACATTTCCATTTACATTAGCCTTAAATAGTTCTAGGAATACATATAACCAAGTAAATTAAAGACCTCTACAAAGAAAACTTTAATTTTTTTGAAGAATGACACTGTAAATCGGAAAGACCCCATATGTTCATGGATTAGTAGAATTAATGTGAAATGATGATCCTACCAAAGCCAATTTACAGATTCAATGTGATCCATATCAAAATCCCCATGACATTTTTCACTAAAACATAAAAAATATTTTAAAATTCATATAGAATCACAAAATACCTTAGGGACCCAAAGCAAACTCGACCAACAGGATCAATGCTGGAGGGTTTATCATACTACATTTCAAGATGTATTGCAGAGCAGTGGTAATTAAAAAGAGCATACTACTGCCACATAAATAGACATGTAGACCAATGGAACAAAATAGAAGGTCAAAACATGAGTGTGTATAAACACAGCCATCAAAAGTACACATTGGGAGGTAGGGGATGTGTGAGTGGAGACTTAGAGGAGAGGAGGTAGGTTGGGCTGCAATTGTGATGTAATATAATAAATAAATAAATAAACAAATAAATATTAAATGAATGAATAAATAAATAAATGGGAAAAAGTACACATTGGAGGGAAAATAGCATCAGCATCTTCAACAGTGCTTCTGAGACAACTAGATGTATATATACGTGGAAGAATGAAAAAGGATCCACATCTTTCACCCTGCAAAAACAAACAAAGACCTCCAAATGGATCAAAGATCTCAATGTAAAATATGAAATGCTGAAACATTTAGAAGAAAACATAGGTAATACACTATAAGATATATGTGCAAGAAAGGACTTTCTACCACTATCTTTTTGATAGCTGAGTAGGATTCCATTGTGTAAATATACTACAGTTTTTTTATTCAATCTTCAGTTGAAGGACATACGGGTTGTTTCCAGTTTCTTGCTATTAAAAATAAAGCTGCTATGACCATAGTTGAGGCATTGAACTTGTGGTTTGGTGGAGAATCTTTTGGATGTATGCCCAGGAGTGGTATGGCTGGGTCTTGAGGTAGAACTATTACCAATCTTCTAAGATATTGCCAGATTGATTTCCAAAGTGGTTGTACAAGTTTGCACTCCCACCAGCAATGGGGAAGTGTTCCCCTTTCCCCACATCCTTGCCAGCACGTGCTGTCACTTGTGTTTTTTATCTTAGCCATTTGGACAGGTGTGAGATGGAATCTCAGAGCCATTTTGATTTGCATTTCCCCAATGACTTAGGATGCTGAGCATTTCTTAAAGTGTCTCAGCCATTAGAGATTCCTCTTTTGTGAATTCTCAGAGTAACTCTGTACCCCAATTTTTGATTGAATTACTTGGTTTGTTGGTGTTGAAAATCATGTAATTTGCAAAAAATGGATGGAACTAGAAAAGCTCATCCTGAGTGAACTAACCCAGACCCAGAAAGATATACATGGCATGTACTCACTTATAAGTAGATATTAGCCATATAGCATAGTACAACCATCCTTCAACTCACAGACCCAAACAGGCAGGAACCTAGCATAAATATCCTATGAAAAACTCCACCCAGCAGTGAGTCACAGACCCTGTTGTCTGTTAGTGGAACACCTTACCCTTGCTGGGCTGTCATACTAAGCCCCAGTACAAGAGAAAGTTCTTAGCACTCTTGTGACTGAGTTGATATGTGGGGGCCCCCTTTGCCCAAGCAGAAGGAGAGCTTAGAGATGGGGAAGAGGGTGGGGACTTTGAGATATAACTTGAAAAAATTAATTAATAAAAAAACAAAGGACTTTGTGAATGGACCCCATTCACACAGGAATTAAGGTTAACAGTTGATAAATGGCTCTTCACAAAAGTAAAAAGCTCTGTGCAGAAAAAGAAAGAATCAATTTTTGCCAGCTACACATAGGATAGGGGATTAATATCAAAACTATATGAAGTACTCAAAAAATGAAGAATCAAGAAAACAAATGGCACAATTAGGAAGTGGATTGTGGTTACATCTTGTGCCAGAGCCCAGCCTAATAAGTATATCTCTTAGCCTTCAACAAAGATTTTTCTCTTTGTAGCAGAGAGCAATAACTACAAAAAGATAGAACTGATCAAAATGCAGAGAACAACTGATTATAGGTTACTCTGTCCTAATTGATATGTTTATAACACAATCCTCACACCTAAGGCTTAAAGAACATCTCAAAAGAGGGGACAGAGATTTTAAGAGCCAGTGAATCAGAAAGTCTATGAGATTGTGTCTCCTAGAAATGACAGGAAAGCTGTATCCATAAAACCTCAACATTATGGCTGCCCAAACAAGACTTGAACAAAATAACACCAATAGACAAGATAATGTGGAAGGAGGCAATTACATGGGACCCACCAGACATGAAGATCTAGTCAATTAGTGATTGCTAAGAAAGGTAGAATTAATTTTTACCAGGGACAATCCCTTCCACCACCACCACCCCCCCCAGTTAGCTATCCAGTGCCAAGTGGCCAGACTTGAAAACATAGAAGCAACAATAAAGGGAATTATCAGGTGATATTATATGTTTATGTACATAACAATCAAAGAAAAAAGAGGCTATGAAATTGAGAGGGAGCAAGGAAGTGAGAAGGTACTTGAGAGGGATTGGAGAGAGGTTAGAGAGAAGAAAATTTATTTACTTATATTTTCATTTTAAAAATTGTAAATAAAAATTTTAAAACAACTAAAAGGAAGAAAGAAAGAAAATGGTGGGCCATGGGTCCAAACAGACAGTTCTCAAAAGAAGAAATAAAAATGGCTAAAAATGATTTAAAACATTAAAAGTGTTTGGCATCTTTAACAATTAGAGAACTGCAAATTAAAACTACTTTCACCTTAGCCTGGTCAGAATGAATAAGTTCAAAAAAAAAAGACAAAAATAAACAAACAATAACAAAGCAGGTAACAAGTGCTGTGAGGATTTGGGATAGGGAGGATGGTTACTCACTGTTGGTGGAGCCACTGTGGAAATCAGTGTGGAAGATTCTCAAAAAGCTAAAAGTAAATCTAGCATATGACCCACCTGTACTGCTCCTCTGCACAGACCCAAAGAACTCTTGCTCATAATGATGTAAAATGAACAGACATATGTATTCTTCAGTAAATTTAGTTTCTGTTGCATGTACTTGGAGAACTCATCTGTATATATTTTTGAAGCACTAAACTAACACAGTGGTAAATATTTATATTTAATTTTTTTTGTCCTATGATACAGCATAAACACCAGGCCATGCTTTCTATTAGACAACTTGCAAGACAGAAAGAGAGAGGTGGGGGGGGGTGAAGGGGAAGGAGAGGGGAGGGAACAGAAGTGGAGAAGTGGACAGAAAGGAACAGGAGGGGAGGCAAGGGGAGGGGGAGAAAGAGAGAGAAGAGTGAACTCTATTTTCTTTTACCAAAGATGAGGACTTGGATTCAGGAGAAACCTGTCATTCATTACAGGGCTTGGTGTCATCTGAGAATGTAGCAATGAATTTCATCTGGCAGGTGTGGCAGGATCTGGACTGCTCACAGGACCCTTGATAGGGACATGATGGTGGAGAACTGCAGCAGCCTGGGGTTATTTGGTGAGTCTGAGTCACCCGTAACTCCCCATATGTTATTTTTCTGGGCAGATGATTTTGAGTTTGATGCTATTCCATCTGTTAATTTTTCCTTCCATTGGTTGTGCTTCTGGCAGATAATCAAAGACTCTTTGTTACATCATTTTCTTGAAATGTTTTCTCTATTTCCTAGTAGCACTACAGTTTTGTCTTATACTAAAATCTTCAATTCACTTTCTGTATTTCTTTTCTTCTTTTTGGCTTCTTAATGGAGGTTTTTCCACACTGATCTTGAACTACCTTTGTAGATGAGAGTCATTTCAATCTCCTGATCTTATTATCTCTACTTCCTGGGGTCCTAGAATTTTAAGTGTGTGTTACCATACTCATTTGTTAATAAATTTTAGATAATTTCTATGTATAATTAGGAGTGTCTATTACCTTTCCTCAGACTGTGGGTGTCCAAGTTTCTTGGTCTGGTAAACAAGACATATATGATAAATATATATCATATCTTGGATATAGTATTCATCTATGTGTCTGTTTCCATGTCACTACCATGATTATTAATTTTTTTATTACTATGACTCTAAAGTATAATTTGAAATTGGGTGTGTTCTTTCAACAGTATTATTCTGTTTTACATTGCTTTGGCTATCCTATGGGTTTTGTGCCTCCATACTAACTTTTGAATTAGTTTATTCTTATAGTTTTAAAGGATAGCATTGGAATTTTGGTTGGGATTGCACTGAATCTGTAGAATAACTTTGGTAGGATGATCATTTCTGCAATATTAATTCTTCCAATCCATGAGCATAGGACACTGTTTCATCTTCTGGTATCTTCCTCAATTTCATTCTTTTCTGTCATAAAATCTTCACTTTAGGAACTACAGAGATCTTTTGTTTCCTTAGTTAGGTTTATTTCTAGATTTAAAAAAAAATTACTGTATTTTTGTGGCTATTGTGTGATTTCCATGATTTCTTTTTTAGTATCTTTGTCATTGGTATATAGCAAGGCTACTGAGTGTTGCCTGTTAAGTTTGTATCCTGCCACTTTGCTGAATGTGTTTATCAGCTGTAAGAATTTTAATGGTGTGTGTATGTGTGTGTGTGTATTATGCATTTCTAGTTCATTAATTTCTGACTCATTTTTTGGGTTTTTAAAAATAATTTAATTTTCATTTCTTCAAGTTACATCTCAATCACAATCCCCTCCCTACTCCTCCCTCCAGTACCACCCTCCCACCCTCTTCCCCCTCAACCCCCCATCCTCTTTCCTTTTTTTTTAAAGTTTAAGGTATATATTTTCCCCCACCAGCTTCCCCTTTCAGTCCAACAAATGGTTCTTTCTCTTATAACATTAAATACAATACAAAACAACAGAAATAAATAGGGCACAATTATGAGAGTTATATGGCTTAGCATACATTCCCAGTGTTCTGACTCAATTTTTATTATGTCTTCCCACCTACCATTTGAGGTTTGCTTTGTTCTTGGTTTTCTAAAGTCTTAAGTGAGCCTCGTTTCTTATAGGTAGACTTGAGAAAGAACAGGAGTTCTGAGCTCAGAATCAATACTTAGCCTCTGGACATTTTTTTTTGTCAAGAATTCTTACCCATGGCAACAAATCACTGGGTTTTAACAGCTTTCTCCTCACCACAACCAGGTTACTGTATCCAGCAGTCTGGCAAACCAGCAACAGCAAACACAGGAACGGAAAAACAGCCAACACAGCAGCAGAATGAACCACAAGCAGTGTGGGGGAAGCACCAGCAGGAAGAGCAGCAACCTCTTCCTTCTTCAGAGATCCTCCTTCCCTCTCTGGCATTTATACCCTTATGTGAAGTAGCCCCACACCTGGGATTAAAACAAAAACATTCTCATAACTGTTTTTTTAAAGAAATAAAACTCTTACCACACCTTAGTGTCATATAAATGTCTATTTGGGGGAGACAACCTACCATATGGACTTTGAAGTATCTGTATGTCCCCCTGTGAATCTGTTCTTTCTTCTGCCAGTTTCCCCACTTTGGGTCCTTTCATAATGGCAGTGAGAATTAAATTGTGACAGTTGAGACAGTAACCTGGCAAAGCAGTCTCCAGGCAGCATGGTCTGCTACTTCTGAAAGATCCAGGGTCTTCTTACCAGAGAGAGCTATCCTCTGCTCTACTAGGATCTGGCAGTGTGTTGTTCCCAGTACCCTGCCTTCTCGGGGTACTGAGTGCTGGTGTTGCCCATCATCTGTAATGTATGCCCTTACACACACTCCTCTGGTTAAACTCATGGGAGGCTGGCAAGATGGCTCATCAAGTAAAAACACCTGTTGCCAAACTAGGTGACTTGAGTTTGATTTTTTTTTGGACTCACAATGTCCTGAAAACTGTCCTATGGCTTTCATACTCCAGCACATACAAACACAGATAATTAGATAAAATGAAATTCAAACTCAATGGTACATGTGGTTTGAATGAGAATGGCCCCCAGAGGCTCATTTCATATATTTGAATTGTTAGTCATCAACCATTGTTGTGACACAATTTAGAAGGATTTGGAGGTGTGGCCTTGTTGGGGGCAGATGTAACCTTGTAAGAAGTGTGTCACTTTGAGGTTTTGAGAGCCCAAAGACAAGCCCAGTGTCTCTCTGTCTCCTATCTGTTGAAACACATGTAGGAACTCTTGGCTACTTCTCCAGCACTTCTATGTGCCATCATGCTCCCAATCTTGGCAATAATAGACTAAACCTCTGAAACTATAAACAAGCCCCAGTTAAATGCTTTCTTGTATAAGCCTTGGTCATGGTGTCTCTTCATAGTAATGAAGAGACTAGATAAACCAAAGTTACTCCATTTTGTTTTTAGACTCCATTTTGTCTTTAACCTTATATAACTATAGTTTTTGGGAAAAAAATGCAAACCATGGGCCAGCCAATCAGCATGTAATTAGTTGCCTAAGAAATGCAAAACTACCCCTAGACTTCAGTCAATATCCTCTTTTTCTGTGTTATTCTACCCCTAGTACCCAGAAACAGCAGCCTCAAGGACTCCCCATCCACCCATGACCTCAAACCTGACCAATCAGGTTAAATGGCATGAGCTCCCACCCCAGAATCTGAGCATTGCACTTGTTTCTGGTGTTTTGCTTTAAATAGCTCTGGGAGCCCCTCTCCTCTGGGTTACAGTGTCAGCTCCATAGTCTACCTGTGGCCTGGCATGCTGCTGTTACTCACCCCAACCACACTAATGAAGATTGCTACTGTTTTGACTGGACATTTGTGGTCTGTCTCCCATTCCTTGTATGATCCCTGGACATCAACATTTTGGAGGATCATCCTGAATCACATGACTTGTGGGGACAAGACCCATCAGGTCCATTTTTGTAGTCTTTACTGGTTCACCAGACCAATTGGTAAGTTTCTGTCTTGCTTTTCTTTGTTCAAGCAAACTGGAACTCAACCAAGATCAAGCAGATGCACTATTGATCCCTGAGCCATTGAACGTTGTGGGGGGGGGGCGCTCTGACCCCTCCACTGGCCACTGATCTGCTCAACTCAGACCTGTCAGCATTGTTTTAGTTCCAGCATTTCCTGGTAAGCCACCTCAAAGTGAACTTACCTCTGTCTCTGCTGGCTTATAGGCAGTCACTTTTGGTTTCTTGTGACTCTGACCATCCATCGTTAAGTCTGTTTATTATCCTGACTACTGAACTGGTAATAAACATAGAGCAAGTCTTCCTTTTCTCCTCAGACACCCCTTGCACTTGTTCTTTCTCATTTTCAGGATTTTAAGAATGCAGCTGGACTCTTTGCTGCCCAAGTGAAACCAGAAAATGTTAAGACTCTGCTCACTTGAATGGTCAGTCTTTCATGTTGAGTGGCCCCCAGAAGGGCCTTTTAATCTGTGTTGTTTAAAGGTCCAAAGGTCTAAAATGTTATCTTTGAGCACCTTTGACACCGTTACCAGGTCCCTTACATCCTGGTCTGGTGCTACCTTCTTATTGACCCTGTTAACTGGCTGAAACAGTCTCTTTTGCCAGCTAGGAATTCCACCCTACTTCCTTTACAGTTGCAGAAAGACACAAAGACTAAACATTTACAGCCTCAACAACTGTTCTGCCTTATTTGGAGCAAGAGGATGGCTTTTCCCCCCACTTACAACCCATGGTCAGAACACCATTCTTGGTCTTCTGAACACCTGTCACCCCCACCATGTCACCTGATCCCCCCCTTCTGTATGCTACTCTGACTGCACCCCTCATGGAGCCTCTCTACCCCCCCCGTTACCCCCCTTCCTCATCTAGATGGGGACTCCCAGCCCTTTTCACACTAGGTCGGACTTCCATTGCTCTTCCCCTCTGATTGGGAGGGGAACCCAACCTTGACTTATTTTCCATTTGCTACTAGTGACCTTTATAATTGGAAACTTCAAAATCCTTCAATTTCCAAGAAGCCTCAGGCTCTCATTGACCCCCCAGATAGTGTTTTGTTCACTCATCAGCCCACCTGGGATGACGAGTAACAGTTCCTCCATGTCCTCTTCTCCAGGAGGAATGTTTGAAATTGGTTCCTGGAGATGACAGGTGCTCAGCTGATGATAATGCTCTTGTTAATGACATCTTCCCCACTACCTGCCTCCCCACAGGGATGGAACCCTAAAACTCCTGAAGGTAAGGAGCAGCTGATGGTCTATCACCAGCTTTTTATGAGTTGTCTCTGGCTTCTGCTAGGCGCCCCACAAATTTGTCCAAAGTTGGTTAGGTTATGCAAGATTGAATTAATTTAATTGAATTCAATTAAGAAGATTGAATCACCAAGTACATTGCTGGAATAGCTTCTGGAGGCCTACCACATGTTTACTACCATGGGCCCTTGAAGCCCCCGAGAATCAGATGGCCGTGAACCTGGCCTTTGTTAATAAAGCAGTACCAGACATCAAACTAAAACTTTACCTGCTGGACCATTTTTTGAGTAAAACCCTCTCACAATTACTGGCTGTAACCACCAGGTTTATAAAAACAGGGAGACCATGAAGAAAAACAAACTAGGGATCTGGCCAAAGTCCTTCAGTCCACGGACAGAGAAATGGGCACACCTGGAGTTAGGATCCACTGACTATCCAACTTAGCCTATGGGTGAAATAACTAGGAAATGCCCAGACATTTGAATGCCCATGCCTTTTGTGCCTACTATAAACCAATGTGCCTACTGTAAGAAAATGGGCCATCGGAAGGGAGAATGCCCCCACAAAAAGAAACAGGAACCTTAGGGAGGCCATAAGGTCCTGGAACTAGCTGGACTAGATGACTGAGGTAGATTGGGCTCGAAACCCTTCTCAAGCCTTGGGCAATATTACAAGTGGAGGGGTAACTGGTTAACTTCTTGGTGGACACTGAAACCCAGAATTCTGTCCTAAAAGCCTGATTAGGTCCCCTGTCAAACAAAGAAATTTGGGTACAGGGTGTTATGAGCTCTGCCTCTTACCCATGAACCACCAGAAGGTCTGTGGACTTGGGAACTAGGAGAGTAACACACTCCTTTACGGTGATACCTCGTTGCCCCTACCCCTTGTTGTGAAGAGATTTTACTCAACAAAGTGAAGGCTCAGATCCCTGGAAACAATCAGTGGCCTTTCTGAAAAATTTAATACAGTGGCATCTGAATGGCCTAGCTGCCTCTGCATTATTGTAGCCACCACTGTCCTCATCAATGATGCTGATATATTGGGTCTGGGACAATCCAGACCCAATTACCATCCTACCTCCTTCAATTGAAGGAATATTCAAAAATTCACCTGATCAACAGATGCCCAGGCTAACAAATTATCAAGCTCTTCTCCTTAACCAGCCTTGCATTAGGTTCCTCCAAATCCAGCCACCCTTCTGCCAGACCTGGACTTGGAGATAATGCACGATTGTGCAGATATCCTACAACAGGTACATGGAATGTGGCCAGATTTGACTAATGTACTATGGCCACAACCTGATGAGACTTTCTTCACTGATGGTAGTAGCTTTATGCAAGGAGGAATCAGGTATGCAGGGGCGGCAGTGGTGACACCAACCCACACTCTCTGGGCAGCCTTGCCATCAGGTACTTCTGCTTAGAGAGCTGAGCTGATAGCCCTTACAAAATCCCTCCAATTGAACCAGAACAAAACTGTTAACATCTATACTGACAGCCAACATGCCTTTGCAACAGCTCATGTGCATGGGGCTATATATCAGGGAAGAGGACTCTTAATGGCTGAAGGAAAGGCCATCAAAAATAAACAAGAGATCCTCGGCTTATTAACTGCCCTTTGGCTGCCAAAGAGACCATTATCCACTGTCCAGGACATCAGACAGGTGACTCCCCCAAAGTTCAAGGAAACAGGTGGGCAGATAAAGCTGTTAAGGGAGTGGCCCTGTTTGTCTCTGAGGTACTAGTATCTCTTCCAGACCCTATGTTACCTGATGTCCCAGATTATTCTCCCTAGGATGATGATGACTTTGCTTCCCTGCCAAATACCCAAATTAAAAAAAATGGATGGAGATACCCTATGGATGGGAGACTCATTATTTTCCCCACCAATATAGCTCACTCCTTAATTCATCAAAGGAATCCATCTGGGACAGAGAAAATGAAAGGAACTCTTAGAACATTCAAAATTCAAGATCTTTAATATAAATCAACTGATAGAGGACTGTGTAACTAAATGCCTCTTCTGCCAGGACACTAATAGCCATGTTGGTGGTCATACACAAAACAAAAAAGAAAGAGGAACATCACCAGGAGTTCACTTGGAAGTGGACTTCACTGAGGTAAAACCTGATAAATATGGATATAAATATCTGTAAGTTTTTATAGATACCTTTTCAGGATGGGTTGAAACCTTCCCTACCCAGAAGGAAACAGCTTCTATGTTAATCAAGAAGATCATTGATGAGCTCATCCAGAGATATGGACTACCTTCTGTTTTGGATCAGACAATGGGTCTACATTCATCTCAAAGGAAACACAGAACTTAGTTAAGATCATGGGGACTAACTGGAAATTACATTGCACATGCCATCCCCATAGTTCAGGACAGGTAGAGAGGATGAATTAGACTCTCAAGGAGACCTTAACTAAATTAATCCTAGAAGTTGATGACGACTGGGTGGTCCTCCTGCCTTTTGCTCTGTTCTGGGTATGAAACAGTCCTTATACTTGTGGACTCACTCCCTATGAGATTATGTTTAGCAGACTACCACCCATGGTTCCAAAACTTCCAAAACTCCTGTCTGAGGTTATGGCCAAAATGACTAAATTTAAATTTCTTAAGTCTATACAGGCACTCCAGGTGACCTAGGATAATGGGAACTCTTGTACCACATCTACAAGTTTCCACCAGCCAAACCACATGGGTTTGAACCAGGAGATGAAGTCTGAGTCAAAAGACATCACAAAAAAAGCCTCAGACCCCACTGGAATGGACCTCAAACCATGATCTTGACCATGCCCACTGAAGTAAAAGTGGACTGGATTAAGGCCTGGATCCACCACAGCCTCCTCAAGCCAGTTCCAGAGGGACGATCTGACAATCCTGATAAATGATGGAGAGTCCAAGTGCACCCAGAAGATCCTCAAAGGATAAGACTCAGAGCAGTGACACCCTGATCCAAACTGTGCTCTTCTTGATGGTTCTGTCCTCATGGGAGGGAAAAATAGAAGGAAGTCCCTCCATCCCCCAATATGGGCCAGTAAACTGTCACTCAAACCTGAAAACCTCCACAGGAATTGGCAGGAGGAAATAGTTATTCTGAAAACCCTGCTTACCAGATAGGTCTAGTTGATCTTTGGCTAACAATAGCACAGGATGTATTGGGAACTAACTGGGTACCTGTGAATGCATTTGGTTTGGAAGGAACATACTATGTTTGCCCAGCTGGCTTTAACATACCCAGGTCGGTTGCACGCTTAGAACCAGGACAATTCCAGTGTGCATCCTGGGGATGTGAGTCATGGACATACATTCCTTGGCAAATTTAGATATTACCCTCAAGAGAACCTGTCCCTGTAGTTCCAACAAATGCTTCCCAATGATGATGGCTATTAAAAACTGGAACCCGTATAAACCTACTCCATGGGTAGGGGGAAGAACCTGGGGTTTAAGAGCCCAATTATTGGGATATGACCCAGGTACCATGGTCACCATCCAATTTATCCCAGGAAAGACATTCCCTACCCGGCCTTTAGGCCCTTTAGCCCTAAGCCACAGCTACCACCACCTATGGCAGCCAACCCTACCATCATTCCTCTGTGCAGCTTTATCTGGCCTATGGACTGGAGACATGGACATATGATCCCCTTCCATCTCTGTTACCTGCTACCATGGACAGAATGTTTTCCCTCTTAAACAGATCTAGTCCATATCTCATGGAAGACTATTGGCTCTGCTTAGATCCAAACCCCGTTACTACATGGGAATAGCTTATAGAGATCCCAAGCCCTTTTCCAAGCTCAGGCTAGTTCTCCCTAAATACAAGCTCCTTCCACTGGGACTCTACTTTGACAATAGGAAACGGGACTTATTTCCATTCCCATGGAAATCCTTTGATACACTAACCATATTCTCAGGTTGCCATAACCCGGATATCTATGTAATTCAATCACCATACAACTCTATTGGACTGATGCCCAACAACTTACTGTCTACTCCAAAAGGCACCTGATTTGCCAGTATATTTGTCTTAGCCTCCTGACCATCTCCTATTTTATTAGAAAAGACAAACCAGAACTCTGCATTTAGTCCATGTTGTCCAAAAGATACTTTATTACGAGGGGACATTGGGAAGGCAACATCTTCAAGCCCCCATATTCCATTCTCAAGCCCCTACAGGAGCTCCCATTCTTATTTCTGTTTTGGTCAGATTAGGTACAGCAAGCTGGGCTGCAACAGGAACCTCTGCCCTAATTACAGACTATGAAAACTACCAAAACCTCAATACTGCTATTGACAAAGACCTATTCTGGCTTCATGATGTCACCTCCTATTTAGAAAAACAAATTGACTCTTTAGCAGAGATGGTGCTCCAAAACAGGTGGGAACTAGATTTACTCTTCACAAAAGAAGGCAGCCTATGTGTAGCTTTGGGAGAAACTTGCTGTTTTTATACTAATCACTCTGGAGTTGTCGAGCATACCCTTCAGGAGATAAAAAAAACTAGCCTGATTAATAGACAACAACAAAGACTGAAGTCTTTCTGTTGCTTCCACAAGCTTTTTGACTGGTCCCCATGGCTCACAACCTTACTTTCAGCCACTATAGGACCTCTGGCAATCTCACTGTTTGTATTATTTTTTGGTCCCTGTTTGCTTAATTGCTTGCTTCATTTTATTCAGGATAGAATCTCTGTTGTTAAAGTAATGATTTTTTAAGACAATACTCCTCTTTAAACAATTTACAAGATTTTGAAACCACAGAGGATGAATCAAAGGTTTAATTCACCTACAGCTAATGGGGGAATGAAGGGCCTAGATAAACCAAAGTTATTCCATTTTGTTTTTAGTCTCCACTTTGTCTTTAATCTTATGTAACTATAGTTCTTGGAAAAACTGAAAAACACGGGCCAGCCAATCAGCATGTAACCAGTTGCCTAAGAAATACAAATTACCCCTAGGCCTGAGTCAACATCCTGGTTTTCTGTGTTATTCTCCCTCCCCGCCCCCCCCCCCCCCCCCCCCCCCCCGCTCAAACATTGGTCTCGAGGACCCCCATCCACCTCATACCTGACCACTCAGGTTAAAGGGCACAATCCCCCACACCAGAATCTTAGCATTATACCTGTTTATGCTTTTTAGCTTTAAAAGGCTCTGTCGCCGGGCGGTGGTGGCGCACGCCTTTAATCCCAGCACTTGGGAGGCAGAGGCAGGCGGATCTTTGCAAGTTCGAGGCCAGCCTGGTCTACAAAGCGAGTCCAGGACAGCCAGAGCTGTTAAACAGAGAAACCCTGTCTCGAAAAACCAAATAAAAAATAAAAAATAAAAAATAAAAAATAAAAGGCTCTGTAACCCCCTCCTTGGGGTAGTGGTCATCTCCAAAGTCTGCCTGTGGCCTGGCTTGCTGGTACTCATCCCAAAAGGGTTAATAAAGGTTGCTGTTTTGACTGGATCTAGGCAGTCTGACTCCAGTTTTTGTGGGATCCCTGGACCCCAACAATAATAGATCACTGTCTAAGACACTACACTGTGGTGGAAGTTGGGTCTCTTTGGTGAAATTGGTGGGTAGTTTGGGTTGGCATCTGGCAGTGGATGGGGAAAAGCTGGGCATCCCTTTGCTTGCTGGGATGGACAAAGCCAGGTTGTGGCCAGACAATATGCCCTGATGAAGGGGCATGGCTAAGAAACTGCAAGCCATGTAGATAACATCAGTTATCGTGAGAAACAAAGAAACTGTTGGACATTGAGAGAAATCTTGTGGACCCTTGAGACTGCCAAATATCACGAGATAATGTGATATATAAGCCTGATATATTCCATATGGTCTCTCTCTTCCTCCTGTCCTCACTGACTGATAAGTCTCGCTGAAGGAGAGCACAGCAAGGTATGCCATTAACAGAATTTAGATTGTTATATTCCAAGGCAAAGGCCTGGCCTAAAAACTGCTGAGAGTTCCTTGAAGGCATCTGTCTGTCTTGGGGCCCCAGAGAGCTGGAAAAGTGAGTGAGGTAAGCGGAGTTCAGAAACTGCTTGGAGAGGCTTTCGGCTTTGAGACTTGCACAGGCCAAAGAGACCATGAAAGCAAGTATTAGCTGATTAAAAAAGCCACCCTCAGTTGGTGGTTGGAACAGACTGATTTTATAAACTGCCTATTGGTGGTAGTGGAAATAGACTGGCCTTACAAACTGGGAAAGTAAAGTCCAATGAGCACTAATCTTTGAAAGGGATTGCCTTCCAGGACTGTCTTAAACCAAGCCATCCTGCATGGACCTACTCTAAGAGTATTAAGAAAGTTAAAATAATGTTAAGTGTTGTTAGATAGGTATTAGAGTGTTTTTAGCTATTAAAGTATCTTTAGATAGATTATAGATTTTAGATTATAGGTTTTAGGTTGTAAGGTTTAGGTATTTTATAAATGCTTGTTAAATATTAATAAATATAAGTGTTTATAAATAATATTTTGTTAGGCTACACCAAGCTATGCATGACAGGAACTGATTCTTTGCTCTGTTGTTTTTGTTCAATCTGAAGAGAATAGAAATTTGTTCAGGAAAAATTTACAAAACATTTAAGAAACCACTAGGAAGTAATTCAATAATAATGACATTTGGAAGCAATTGTTTTGGAGATTGAACTCACACTGAATTACTCTGGATAGCTTTAAACATTATTAATGCCTGGCTCCTAGATCCTGGATTCTGATTTCACTGGTCATTTATAAACTGGGTTTGGCAGATTTTAAAAGTTCCTCAGGAAACCTTTGCTAAAATGCTAAGGTTCCAACCACGAGTTCTGTGGTTTGTGTTGTCTGAGCTATGCAGGACATCCCTGTGTGCTTTGAGTCTTTGTCTGATGAAGCGTCTCAATTCTAGATGGAAGAAAACAGTTTTGCCTGGCTAAAAATCAGAGAATAAATTCAAGACTTAATCCCTTGTTAGGCTACATTGCTGCAGACACATCTGTAGGAATGCCTTTTGCTTTCATGGGAAAATGACATTTGATTATTGTCTGTGTTGGAAATAAAAAAATATTCTGCAAACCAAAAATGAAAATCTACATCTATATCTGTATCTATCTATCTGCCTGCCTGCCTATCTATCTATCTATCTATCTATCTATCTATCTATGTATCTATCTTTCTTTCTTTCTATCTATCTATTTTAGACTTTTTTTTATTTTGTTTTTTGAGACAGTTTCTCAGTACAACAGTCCTGGCTGTCCTGGAATTTACTTTGTGGACCAGGCTGGCCATATAAACTCACAGAGGTCTGCATGCCTCTGCCTCCTGAGTGCTGGGATTAAAGACCTGCACTACCGTCCTTGGCCAAGGAATGGAAATATTTTGCATGCATGTGGGGAGCATTATACACGTTTTCAATTTTTTTCCCTAAGGTAAGCAGTGAAAAACATGGCGTTGATTTTTTAAATGTTAGTTTTTTTCCTTTATTTTTTATTTCTTCAAGTTACATCTCAATCGCAGTCCCCTCCCTATTCCCCCTCCAGTCCCACCCTCCCACCCTCAACCCCCCATCCTCTGCCCTTTTTTTTTTTCTTTTAAGTTTAAGGTATATCTTATTTCCCCCTACAGTTTCCCCTTTCAGTCCAACAAATGGCTCTTTCTCTTGTAATAACAAATACAATACAGTACAACAGAGGTGATTAGGCCACAGTTATGAAGGTTATATGGCTTAACGTACATTCCCAATGCCCAGTCCATATGTATTTGGTACTTGACTTTAACATTCTACTATCTAAACATCTCCATGAGTTTAAAGGTCTATATCTGACTCAACATTCATACTAACTTGCAACACAATTTTAAAAGTATCTTCTTAGATCTATAACTCTCTTGACTCCTAAACAACTCAAAATTAAATTATGAGGTTCTAGCTATCTGTTCTTCAACCACCTCAGAGACCTGAGAGGGATAAATATATCTGATTTTATAGGGAGTACAGGGCCTGCAGCTTCCCAAACTAAGAAATGACATACCTGTGGCTGCCTGGACAGTTCCCATTTTCTCTCCATGCATTACAGCATCGATCTTCAGTCATTTGGCCCCGTTTCTCTGACAGACATTGATTGTAGAGCAGGGGTTATGAAGGACTTATGTAGGGGTCAGATAAATTAGATTTAGAAAATATATAGGAGTTTCTGATACTGTCTCTTAATTCGGGGCCTGAAGAACATTATCAGCATGAAGTCAGCAAAAACAGGAAAGACTCAATAGACTGAAAAACAAGGTTGAAGTCAAGAAAACAGGAAAGATTTAATGGATTTGAAGAAACAAAGTATCTGGCCTGACATTGTTTTCAGCTGCTAAGTGGGTGGAGCCCAAATTAAGCTAAAAGAGAGTTCCTCCTTTTTGAGGACAGTGCGTGGAGCCCAGAAGAGAAGAGGCCCCTGATGCTAGAGAGCTCCAAGAGTTCTACTGAAAAAAGGGCTGGCCATTGATGGCCAGCTCTCTCCCTGAAGCAGAAAGAAGCCGGTGAGCAAAGAAAGCCTGAGCAAGACACCAAAAGGCCAAGGACTGGACCCTGTGGCTCAGCTTTTGCCTGGAGGGGTTTGATCTGTCCGATCAGTGGCCTAGGGGAAACTGTGCATGGCTTTAAGGACTGAGGCAGAGCAGCTGAGTTCCTGATTCAAAAGAAGTAAGTTGGCCTGCAGACGGCTGGGGTCTCCCACAGAAAGCATGAAGCCTTATTTAAGGTGAGACTGCAATAACCAACCAACCTGACGAACCTGCATCTGAGAGATCCAGAAAAAGGACTGCTAAGTGTGTTAAAGAATCTACAACAAAGACTGTATTGCTGACGACTGAGGACCTGCCCCAGAGACTGTACCATTCTAAAAGGTATGAAAGTAGTTGTTATAATTATCAATAGGTTTAGTGGATAGGTTAAAGGGGTTGTAGGATTTTATAGGATTAATAGTTAAGAAATTGTTGGTGTTTGTTATAAGTGAATTTAGTAATAAATAAATAAGAGTTAAATAAATAATAATTTAAAAGTTCGGTTACAGACTTACCTACCCTGTCTTGGCAGAGCTAGGCTGTCGACTTACCTGCTTCCAGGTTTTGTCCTTTTTGGACAGCATTCTGTCTAGAGTTGTGGCAAGGGGCTTTTCCTACCAAGAGATAGGCTTGCGACTAATTCAATCATCTCCCACTGGAGATTCTTCGATGCTCATCTTCTACTTGGAGGAGAATAGGGGGTGCTGTCAGGAGTTGATATGTCTTGCCAGACTCAGAAGGACACATATGGCATCTATTCACTTACAGTAGGATTTTAGCTATATAGTAGAAGGTATCGATACTACAACTAACACACCAAAGGGAACTTGGACATAGACTTCTTATTTTTAATTTTTATTCTTTATCTATTTTTTATATATGTTATATTTTTTCTATTTTTTAGTCTTTTTTATCTATTGTATGCTTATTGGTTTGTTTGTTTAGTAGTTCTCTCTCCCGGGCAACGAGACACTTTTCACTGATGGTACTGCTTCGTAGATCCCCAATGAATGAAGAGGCTCTTGGCCCTCATACGACCTCTCAACTGACATGAGGGACTGTTATATAAGGACACCCCACCCCAGAGAAATGGGATGGAAGGGTTAGGAGGTAAAGAAAAAAAAAATGAAATGTGATGTTTCAGCCTTTTATTACTAATTGTCATAAACTGTTTAGGGTAATTAAGAAATGCAAATTAATGGTTATGCAAGCTGGTCATTCAGTTAGGTACTATGACAGCCTATTATAGTTACTTTCTAAGCTAATCAGAAATAAACCGGCAAGAGACAAGCAACATCTGCTTACCCTAATATAAGAGATAGATAGGGCCTCTTCAAGAACCTCAAGAGATCTGCAGAATATGGCATTCAAAGATGTTTTCATAACTTTAGATTTTTTTAATGTTAGTTTTTACAATCAAATTCAAATGCTTGTTTTGATTTTTTTTAAGTGAATACTTAAATTAGCTGTTCTTGGAATACATAGGACATGAACAATGTATATAGATTTATATACAATTCATACATTTTCATTCTTTATTTACAAGGTTAAATATAGACAAATAGGATGGAGATTCTGTCACAGGAAGCTGTGCCTTTATTTACCGGTGAAAGCAAGGCCTTGTCTTTCTGACTTCATCCACCCGTGGGTTGAAGCATGAATTGTCACTCAGCGTGGGACCTGAAGCACTACCCAGTCAGAATCACTGGGCTGAAGGCTACCCAATCAGGTTCACGAACGGAGAGGAGGAGGCGGGCTTTCAGCCCTGTGTCGGTTGTTGCTGACCACGCCATCTTGGCAGTTGTGGCCGCTCTTCTTCCTTCAGCTCTGGGTTCTGTATTGCACCTGGTCTCTGTCACCGCCTGACTCGCTGGTGCCGGGACATACAGCGCTAGGGGCCCGCTCACCTGGAGTCGTGAAATGGTGCGTGTACCCGCAGCAGCATCCTCAGCCCGGGCCCCGAGTGGAGGCCGCCTTGCACCCCGGCCTCCTGCACCGCGGCCTGGCTGAGTTGACTGCTGCAGCCCCGGGTCCTGTCGGGTCCATGCACGGGGGATCCGCAGTGACGCCCGTGACCCGGGCCGCTGTGGATGCCGCCCAGGTGGGTTGCGGGAGCTGTGGCTATCCGAGCGCGGCCCGGTGCTTCCCTGCGGCCTCCAGATCTGGTAGGACTTTGATCAGCAGGAGGGGATGCTACTTGCTCCCCCCCCCCCCCCGCCCCAGGCCACCGGCCTCCCCTGGGTTTTCCTGCAGCCGCCCCGCCCCATCTTTTTCAACTTGCTCTTCTGCGTTTGTCCCTGGCCGCTCTTGTCGCAATCTTGACATGCATCTTTTTTGGAACCTCTTTGACTGGGAGTCTGTGAACAGGATCTCCTCCTGCCCACTTCAGGCCTATCTTTCCCTAGTGTCTCTGCATCTCTCAACACATTTTCACCGTGATGCCTGCCCTTCATGCACCGGAGTCCCTGGGTGACCCGGAGAAGGCACTTCCCCCCCTTCTGAACTATTATTTCCTTCACTCTCCCTGTCTGGCTCTGGCCTTCCCTTCTGGCTCTGGCTCTCTGTGTGTTTCTAGGGATGAATCCTAAGAATTCGTTCATTTAAGGGAGTGCTCTGCATAAACCAAGACAGTTACTCTCCTTTTTTTTTCTTAGCGTTTTTAGTATCACATATTAATGGCCCACCGTAGAAGGTTTCATTATCTGTTATACCTGTGTATAATGTATTTTCGTCACTCTAACCACTATTAGCCTCCTGGTCCTCTTCCCACTCCCACAGATTCCCTTCCTCTTTCCCAGTACTTCCCCCTTATTCTTGGATATCTTTTTTCTTTTTTAAAACTATCCTTGACTTTTACAGATGCATTGGAGGCAGGTTAGTTACAGGAGCATGGGCCTCACCTTACTGAATAAGGAGCCTCTCCTGAGCCTTCCCTGAGACAACTATTGACTGCCTATATATCCTCAAGGAGAAATGGGGCCTTGCGAGCCTCTCCCAATTTTTTTTTACAATATGTATGTATGTATTTGTTTATTATTCATGGCATAGTTTTAACTGCACTATAGGTTGGTTTTGAACTTAACCATCCTCCTCCCTAATCTGGGAACACAGGGCAGCCGGCCTTTTCTACTATTTGTGGAAGTAAAGAGAGAAACCCAAAGCAGGGACTTATTCTTGGCAGGAGCCTAAGTAACAGCTGCTCTTCTTCCTTTAATCCACCTCTGCCCTCACCTGTGCCCTTGGGAATGGGGAGGAACTCAGAATGCTTCTCTTCTGGTGGGGTCCTGGCACACATGCTTCCATGCTCTGGTAAGTTCAAATCTCACCTTTAAGCCAGGAGGCCTGGTGGTACAGGGTAGTGTATATATGTGCTTCCCCCCCATATATATATATATATATATATATACACACACACACACATATGTATATGTATATATGAAGTTTGAGTTTGAGGGCTGTAAAGTGAGTACATGTTGGGCTTATTTAGTGAAACCATACCTTAAAGAAAAAGATACAAACCAGTTTAGTGGTTTGTATGTGTGATATGTGTGGTAGGTTCCATTCCCAATCATCTCCCTGTGGGCCTTCAAAGAAGCTAATCCCTGTCTTTAGATTCTATTCTGTGAAATTATGTCCCTCCTTATCTGTTGTTGTGCAGCCATAGTAAGAGCAGTATAGGATTGCCATGAAAAGGCCTGGGGATGCTTTGGTGCACATAAACCTTCCATTCTAGGACCCTGAGGCCAGGAGAAGGGTGCTGTGTTAAGCTGTTCCCACTGTAATGAATGGAAAGCTGAGGCAACTGGTGGTACTTAAGGGGAGACACTATCACTGCCCAACTCCCTGGGGTGGTGACTTAGCTCTCATAGGACAGGAGAAAGCAGTGTGTGTACTGGGTTCATTCAGCCTCATATGCCTGGGAGAGGTCATGCAGATGTTCTCAGGTCACCTGCAGATGGAGTGAGGGCCTGGGGAGGAGGAGAGTCCTTGTGAGAGGAGGTCTCTGAAGGGAGTTCCTCACACTCCTGCCGGTAGCAGTGGGACTGCCCATGTCCCAAATGCTGCTGACAGCTGGAACACCTGTTGAAAACCCTCTTCCAAGAGGTGAGACGTTAGTGTCTGGGGACCTAGCATGACCCAAGTGGAAGGAAGAGAAGGGAAACAAGGGGCCAGTCTGTTCTACATCTGTCTTTTTCTTGAGTGTTCCGCTGTTCATGTAAGTCCTGGCTTCTGCACCAGCTTCTACACAGCTTCAAATGCTGGATCAGGAATGAAGGATGTGGAATATGGATGGCCAACTCTTTTGGCTCACCTCCTCTTTATGGGTGAACTATTTTCCTGAGCCTTTCAGTTATGTAGGAAGCAATTTTGAAAATCCAGAACTCTGCCTAATACCTCCAACACCCTCTGTGTCTTTCACAGCAAACTCCTAAAATGTCATTTTTCTGTAAATGTTACCAGATACCAACATGTCCTTTTGCTTGTGTGAATGAATTTATATGTACCACAATCAATGAGTAGTCTGTAGAAGCCAGAAGAGAGCATCAGATTCTTGGAACTAGAGTTGTAGACAGTTCTGAGCTGCTGTGTAGGTGCTGGTAATTAAATCTGAGTCCCTGTAAGAACAGTAAGTGCTCTTTAACTACTGAACCATCTCTTCAGTCCTATCATCATCTCTTTTTTATAGTATGATGAGAACCATTTGTTCCATATAATATGTGATTTATTAAAAAGACATGTTTTGTCATTTTTTTTTGAGTCCTAGGAACAGTGGATATTTGAAGAATTTAATTCTATTCATGAACGTGACACCTAAGAGGAAAGCTGAGGAGATTCATTTGAGCCCATATAAATGACCTTGGGTTTCTCTCCTATGTACCCTAGTGACAGAAACCTTATCTGGTGACATTGTGTTGAGGCTACGCCTAGCAAGCTTTATAGTGTGATGAGTTCCCATCCTAATATCTATACTTTGTGGTCTCAAGTGCCCACAGAAGCTACGTCTCTGATCACTTGGGAGTGTCTAGTGAATACCAGCCCTTAGGTTCTCTTCTAGCATGCAGTCTCATGTGTACTTTGGGTCTTCTTTTGCGAACAGGTGGATGCTCTGAATGAAGGGGGAGTGTCCTGCCATACCTGCATCTGAGAGACAGTTAACCATTAGCACTCTTGACTGTGAACGTGGATGTGAAACCATTTCTGCCCATTTAGATTTCTCTTGCATACATACCAGCTGTGGTGGATCTACCAGATAGGAAGATCTGTTTCCATTTTTGCAGAGCTTGAATACTACTTTGTAAAGTGACTGTTAATTTTACACATCATCAGATTTGCACATTATCAGAAGAGCACTAGAGTTCCCTTTTTGCCGTGTCCCGTTGTGATCTGACCCTTGTAATCTGTCATTGCTTTGGTGTGATCATTTTCACAGTTTTGCTGAGGCTGCAGGAAGTGTGCACTCTGCTGCATCCAACCCCTGGGGCAAATTGGTTGCAATTCAGGCTGTACAATAGCTTCTAAAAGAACAGATAACTTCTGGGACTAGACAGCAATCTGTCTTGCAATCCTTCTCTACATTATTGCTGGATTTTAGACCATTGTTTTTCTGGACCCTAGAGGGATGTGCATGTGTCAGATCACTTTGTTCATAGAACTTGGGAGTTTAGGTTTAGCATATATTCCCACAAATAGACCCAACCTAAAGCTGAGGCATTCGGTGAGTACAGAACAACTAGGGGCCCTGGAGATGTTGCGTGGTGAGCAGTGGTGGGGCTCAGAAGTCAGAAATCGAGGCTACCGGAGGGTATGGTTGCATACTAATATTTTTTCTCTGTTATCCTTGAGAGACAAATAAAAGCTCAGCTATCAGTAATAGCATCAGACCATGGTGGAGATTCCCTTCAGGGAGAAACAAGGCTTTTGAGTTTTAACCTGTTTTTTTTTTTTTTTCTTCATCCCAGGTGATGAGGCCAGTGGAAATATTTGTATTAGTGTATGAAACCATGACTTTTCTCACTTTTCTGGAGAGGTGTGTGGGTCCATGTATTCACATGTATGGTCCTTGGTATTCACATGTATGGTCTTCCCACCTTCTGGGTGACCACAGGAGCAACATTCTCCTCTTCTACAGCGCGTGATCCTAGTTGGGTTCTTGCTCAGGTGTGTCTAGGCATTTTTTTTTAAGTCATCGATGCGATTGTTTTCTCAGTTGCCCAGTGTATTGAGGACAATTTATTTATACTTTAAGAAAGAAGTGATACATATGAATGCTTCCTACTTATGTTGCCTCTTTTTTTTTTCCTGAGAAACTTTGTGTGAACCCACATATACTTATGTAGGTTCATAAAATAGGAAAACAAATCAAACATTTAGTTTACTAATCTTACACATTCATTTTTAAACAGTTCTTTATAGTTTAACTAGTTGCGAAAAATAAAATGAACTTTGCATACAAGTGAAATGCATGTACTTGGTTATGTAACACAACACAAGTCAAAATATGTGGCATTGTCACACTTAGTGAGGGAAAAAGTTGGGAAAATACTTAAAATCTTTAATTTCCATCATTACACCATTCTGTTAATAAGAGCAGAAAACTGTATGCACAGTAAAAGCAGTGAAGTGGAAAACATTTCAGTCAGTGTTCCTGGAAATCGCGTGGGGAGATGGTATGCAAAGTGGCTAGTGCACGTGGTGTGTGTTTACAGCAAAGGCTGCAGTGGAGTCGCAGCAGGACCAAGGGCTGTCCACAGGGTGCTGCCCAAAACCTTGGATTAGTTACGTGTCTTTCTGAGTTAAATTTTGGTTATGGCATATTTAGGAATCCTCTCTGTTGCAAAAATAACTTTGTGGCACTACACTCATGTATGTGACCCCCGTCACCTAGCTTTTAAGAATAAGATCTAGTCTACTATAGGAAGACCTTAGAGTGGACCTTAGCTCGTGCCCCTATATTTTCTGGACTGCAGCATAGGGCTACACCGCCAGCCCCAGCATCTGCCTTTTTCATTGTGCTGTTCATACCGTACAGATTCAATCTTGCTTTTATATGACTGAGTTTACAGAATATATTCTATTTCTCTTAATCCAAACCTTATAAACACAGACTCAGCTACAAATTTTGTTTCTTTTGCAATTCCTTGGAGAGCTCTTTAATTGTAATTTCTTCAAGCACCACATTAACACAGAGGTATGGTACTCGTATTGATTTTAAACTGTTCTACTATACAGAATGCAAGTCAAGCCTCAGCTTCTGTGTGACACTGGCAAGACACAGGCACCTAAGGGAGATGGACTCTGTTTCCAGTGTTGAGGGCTTGGGTTGACAAGAAGTGTGTCTTTGCAGGGGTTGGTGTCATTTGAAGATGTAGCTGTGGACTTCACCTGGCAGGAGTGGCAGGAGCTGGATGCTGCCCAGAGGACCCTCTACAGGGACGTGATGCTGGAGAACTACAGCAGCCTGGTGTCCTTGGGTGAGTCTGGTTCCCCGGCAGCTCTCAGCAATTAATTTCCTCTTGGTTGGGAACTGTAGGAATTATTATTAGCTTTTAATACTAAGTTGATACACATTTTAGCTGGCTTGTGTTAATGCTGTACATATGTGCAGAACCGTGCAGCTTTGCGATACACTCAGATTATGTGTGATCAGATGAAACCAGTTGGAAAGTCTGCCAGCTTAGACACAGTTGTTTGTGGTAGTAACAACTACCACAAATTCTCCCTGATGGCTGTTTTGACAGAGTTAATTAACTGTTGTCAAATATATTTATTACCACACTATTAACATAAGTTCTGTTTTTCTTGCATGTGTACCTAGAGCAGATACTAATCACCCCCCATCTGCCCCCTAACCCTCTCTATTTGTGCTCTACTCTTGTAACTGCCGTATTCTCTGTTTCTTTGAGCTGGCAAATATAATGAGCATATATGGGATTTTGCTTTTTGTGATAGACATGGTTCACTTGTCTTGTGTCATTCCTGTACAGACATAAGAAATCATCTGTTTACTTCAATTATGGAGGAAGTCTACGGCCCAAGGAAATATCCATCTATTCTAGTGTGGTGAATTAGAAGGTGTACTTGTTGTAGTCTGAGAGCTGAAGTAACTCAGACAGTGGTAACCCTGAAAAGCCCACATCCTACTCAGATTTGCCTGCTATGTCACATGCACTTGGGTGGGAAGGTTCTGGATTAGAACCTCTCTTGGGGGGCACATGACAGTCTTCTGAGAGAATGTTAGTAGAGCCCTTACTGTGGTCAGAGACCTAGATTTTACTGTATCTCTTTATTTTACTGCTGTGTTTGTGTACCAAGCTCTCCCGTGGGTCACCAGTTACTCAGCTTTAAGATAATGGCGGTCGGTCATTGCGGGCTGAGAAACAGCACAGCTTCACAATGCGCTCTCCAGTTCTGTTCTGGGCAGATGTTTCTGGTTGTGAGGTGATGCCCAAGAAAGGATGTTAGGATGTCTGTACCTTCTTCCTTTGCTTTCTGGCTGCAGTGAGGTCAGGAACATAGACACTGTGGCCTTTTCAATGTAGATGATTTTGAATTTGTGATCCCATTTGCCGATTTTGCTTTGATGGCTGGGCATCTAGCAGACATCAAAATACTCGTTGTCTGCCTCACTGTCCTGAAGTGTTTATTGGAGTGGTTCTCAACCTTCCTAACGCTATGACCCTTTAATGCAATTCCTCATGTTGTGGTAATCCCCAACCAAAAATTACTTTTGTTGCAACTTCATAACTGTAATTTTACTACTGTTATGAATTGTAATGTAAATATCTGATATATGGGATGTCTGATATGCCACCTCTGTGACAGGGTTGGTGTAGCCCCAAAAGGGTCAAGACCTACAGGCTGAGAACCAGTGGCTTATTGTACATTCTTGGAATATCATGTCAGGTCTTCCATTTAAACCTTTGATCTACTTTTGGTGTTTATTTTCCTTGTTATGCATTTGTAATACAGTTTCTCAGACTGGCTTCTAACTCCCTTTGTAGCTGAGAATGATCTTGACCTTCTGACTCTCTTGGCTCTGTCTCCTGAGTGCTGGGACTTCAGGTATGTGCTAGCACAGTCAGAAATTGATCTGTTTTAGTGGATTTCTGTGTAAAGTTTAGAGAGAGGAATCTGTTGTCTTTCATCAGCCTGAATAATCCATGTTTCTCTGCAAGATTTACAGATGAGAACTTCCCTCCTGGTTCTAAGGTCTTGAAACCTTTGTTGAAAATCAGTTGATTAGTCAGCTTTCCAGCACTCTGACAGAGTACCAGAGGGAAATGTCACAAAGAAGGTTTATGCTGGCACATGGTTTTCTAAGGTTTTTCCATGCTTTTCCTTGGTCACATCCTCACTTTGGTCCTACAGTGAGGAAGAGCATCATGGCAGAGAACACATCACTAAGATGTGCTGGTTACTTCACTGCTGCCAGAAAGACATGCCAGCATCCCTTTCTGGGCATCTCCTCATGGCCTTATTTCCTTCTGCTAGACTGTACCTGCTAATGCTGTCAAAGACTGGTAACCATGACTTCATCATCCAGGCTTTCGAAAGCATTTCAATTCCAGTATAACCCTCGATAGATATGGTTTTGTTTGGGTCTGTCCATTCTCTTCCAGTGTCTCTTTTTGTGCCATTTTCCTGCTGTCTCTTTGTAATTGGTTTTGAAGGTAGGTATCAAAATGTTTGTGGTTTTTAATCAAGATGCTTTGCTAATTTCAGGTCTCAGGTGCTTTCACATGATGTTTAAGACATTGCTTAGGATAGTGTTTTTCTATTCTGTGGAGTACATTGATTTTACAATGAGGCTGTTGTAAGGTACTTTAAGACAGACATTGCTTAGGATAGTGTTTTTCTGTTCTGTGGAGTACATTGATTTTACAATGAGGCTGTTGTAAGGTACTTTAAGAAGTGTAGACATTGCTTCTTTCAATATTACTTCCATTTTTAACATGGAATGAAGAGACATATTTTTGTCTTTTTTATATATTTTAAATAATATTTGGTTAGTTTACTTTTACTCTTAAAATTTCATACATGTATGCAGTGTTTTTTTTTTTTTTCAGTGTTATCATCTTATGGCCTCTCAATCCCATTGGGCACGCTGTCTTCTTTGTACCAGTCCCTTTATATCTTCTTTCCTCTTATATTTTGGGTTTTTTTTTTCATAACCACTGAGTTTGATTCTTTGTATGAACATGGGATGTAGTGGATTAATTCCTGGAACATGGGCAGTTGTTTTCTTGGTTTTCTATGCCTTAGTTTTGCTGTGTATCCCAGTTTGCCTTGAACTTGCTTCAAGGTCAAGTAGTTCAAAGTTACATCAGTCCGCCTGTATCAGCACACTACATCCTAGGAACTTTCCATCTGAGGGTAAAGGTGTGGCCTCTTTTAACTTCTCAGTGTTTGGGAATTTTCTGACTGGTATTAGACTCGTTGGTTAATAAGTTATATAGTAGAGCTGGTGACTTAGCCCTGTAATAATTGACCTGCCTAGCATATGCTAGTCTGTAAATTCAACCCTTAGCACCACAAAATTGAATTAAATTAAATAAACAATAAGTAAGCAATAAAATTATCAAACCTTTTAAGATTTCCTTTAATTTTTTTTTAGGTTTTTAATATTTTATTGAAATATTTTTTTGGGGTTTTTTTTTTTTTTTGGTTTTTCGAGGCAGGGTTTCTCTGTGTATCTCTGGATGTTCTGGACTCGCTTTGTAGACCAGGCTGGCCTCGAACTCACAGAGATCTGCCTGCCTCTGCCTCCCAAGTGCTGGGATTAAAGGCGTGCGCCACCACTGCCCAGCTGAAATATTTTTTTCATACAATATATTCTGATTAAACTCTTCACAGGTCCTCCCTACCTCCCCACACACCCAAATGCACACCTTTTATGGCTCCCTCTCATTAAAAAACAAACAGGCATCTAAAAATACAAAAAAGAGAGAAAATAGTAAGTGCTATTTTGAGGGGGAATGTAAAATCGAAACTTCATTTTTTTTTTTGGATTGGATACATGGTATTTTTTTTTCACTTTGTGTTCGCTCTAAGTTTTTCACCTAGTTTCTCTCTAGTTCTTTTTTTCCTTCCCGAGTCCTTTAAGATTTTTTCTGTGTAGCTTCATTTCCTCTTCATAGCCTAACTCAAATGGAGTGGCCATGCTCCATCAGTGAAATGGACTTCCTACTTGGGAAGTATTTACTTATCATTTTCCTTTTTAGGGCATTGCGTGACTAAACCTGAGCTGATCTTCAGGTTGGAGCATGGATTTGGACCGTGGGATATAGAAGAGACCTCACTCTGGAGTCTCCCAGGTCAGTGACTTCGAACTGGGGAAGGGAAGTCAGCAGGAACAACTGCTTATAGGATACTGGTCATGTTGAGCCGTTTTCACCAATATTCCAGTACTCCTCCAAGCAACAGCTATTTTGTCTGTCAGGCCTTATGCAGTTTCCAAATGGGGATTTCTGTGTTAGTCCATCTCCTTTTTTTGTTGTTGAAGTGTGTTTTCCCCAATTTGCTTAAAAAAAAAAAATTCAATCTTTGAGTGGGTTTTCTCAGACTGTTGTTGTTGTTGCTTTAGGATGGGGTCTAATATAGGACAGACTTGCTGTGTAGGCAAGGCTGGGTTCAAACTCTTCATCCTTTTCTGTCCTCCTCCCACTATCAGTATTTATCACCATGCCCCACTTTACCTTTAAATTTGACAGTAAGATACTCTGTCTAAATATTTCTTTGAATTCTTAGTTGTCTCCTCTACCTTGTTTTATATTGATGCTTGGTCTTGATCTGAAAGTTTGATAGCAGTAATTAACATTTAAATACATCTCTTGTTGAGGAGCTTCCGTTCAGTGAGATTACAGTGAAATGATAATGCAGTAATATACCACGGTGAGATAAGAGACACCAGGAATATTTTCAGGAATATTTCTCCTCAGGAGGAGAAAATATAGATGTAACTTTGTTTTAGGAAAGGCATTACATTAAAGGCACTGTTGAAGAATTATTTTAGTTTAGTGTTGTGATTATTCTTTTTAAAAAGTTTGAACTAACTGTGTGGTATTGGTGCATGCCTTTGATCCCAGCACTCAGGAAGCAGAAGTAAGCAGATCTCTGAGTTCAAGGCTGGCCTGGTCTATCTACAGAGTGAGTTTTAGGACAACCAGGGCTACCCAGGGAAATTTTGTCTCCAAAAAAAAAAAAAAAGAAAGGATAGAAAAGGAAACTTCTTTTGTTGGCAGTGTGGTTAGAATGGAGAAAGAAAGAAAGCACTGGAAGTTTAAGAGTGGGTTGCCAGGTAATAAGTAATTTCCATGCTAATACATGAATGCCCATTGTCAGAGTCACAGGCAAAGAATGTTTTCCAAGGAGAGCAAAAGAGAAAGGGCATTTGGGATCAAGAAAGAGGTGACAGGAATAATAATAGTGGGCCCAAGGTCAGGCATTGGCCTCTAGACCATTTTTCTATCTCCATATGTTTACTGTACCTTAGAACTAAAAGATTTGAGTCTAGGAACAATAGTTCACTAGACTTTCACAGCTGTCTTCTAACCAGCATATAGTCACTTTTCATTGGGTTCAAAGGACCTGAGAAACCCAGAGTCTTCTTACCCTCTGCTCTGTAGTCTAACTCTCCAGAGACACCCTGTGTATTAGATTTTTGCTTTCCATCAGTGAGTACAGAAATACTGATGTTTTTGAAGGCATAGTGTGGTATCTGGCTGACACTCTAAAAAGCTTGAGCATAGCAGTGGCTACTTTATGCCAATAAATAATTTTCTTTATTGAATTCAGTCCTGTCACCAACACCGTAACCTTTATGGGCCCCATCCTTAGTATATATAGTGCTAACAGGTAAGGTGAGAAGACATAAATTCACATTACTCCAAAGCTATTACCCAGCAACCTACTTATGGAGTCCAGTGTTAGTGTACATGGATGAAATTTTTCTCCAGTTTTTTTTTTTTCCTATTTTTCAGACGTTTTTAGTATTGTTTTGTGTCTTAGTTAGGGTCACTGTTGCTACAATGAAATGCCATGACCAAAAGCAAGTTAGTGACGGAGGGCGGGGTTTATTTGGCTTGTACTTGTACATCGTAGGCCATCACTGAAGGGAGTCAGGTCAGGAACTCAAGCAGGACTGGAACCTGGAACCAAGAGCTGACGCACAGGCCAGTGAGGGTGCTGCGTACTGACTTTCCCAACATAGCCTGCTCAGCCTGCTTTCTCATAGAACCCAGTTCCACGAGTCCAGGGGTGGGGACCGCCCTCAGTGGGCTGGGCTCTCCCCCATCAATCACTAATTAAGAAAATGACCTACAGCTGGATTTATGGAGGCTTTATCTGATATGAAGTTCCCTCCTTTCAGATGACTCTAACTTGTGTCAAGTTGACATAGAACTAGCTAGGGCATTTTAACTTTATTTCTCCTTGTACCTTTTTATAGTTTTATTTACCCTTGTTCTATATTTGACTTTCAGATTCTATTCTCTGGCCTTTTAACCTTTTCTACATTTCTTTCTTCCTTTCTTCTTACTGTTTTTAACTTTTTCCCCCCTTTATCCTGCCCACATTGTTTGACTCTTTAATTTTTACTGTCACAAACTGTTCTACATGCTTAAACTTTTCCTGTGGTTACTGAAAAATTTTTAAAAATATTCTATGTTTGATTTCTTCTGGTGTTGGCATTTTAGCATTTTGATTTTTCTCAGAGTGATGTCTGGAATTGAAGCCATAGGACAAGGCTGCTGAGAAGACCCCTTTTATAAGATGAGGGGTGCTTTCTATCCCAGTTCTTCCAAAGTGGCAGTTGATGGCACAAAAACCTAATACTCATGGCAGCAACCAGGCAAATGGTGATACTTATTGGGAAAACAGGGCATCTCCAATAACTGATTCTGAGGATTTTGGAAATAGTGGAGTGTTAGGCATAAAATGCAAAAGTGTGGTTTTAGTAATGATCCATGTACTAAAATAGTATTCAAATAAATAGGTTCAGTTGACAGAGATCATGATAGATAATATAAAATTAAATAATTGAAGAAGCTCAATAACTGAAGCACTCATTGGAAAGCAGCGTTCATTGGAGTAGACTGTGGAGAAGGGAGAATATCAGGAATGAAGACCAAATTGGGAAATTCTAGTGAGAGATCCCTATAGGAAAAGGAAGAACAGTCATGGCTGCAACACTTACGCTTTCTTGGCTGTGATGAAGAGGTGATAGTCTATGACTCTGTGGTACAGAACAGAGAAATGAGAAGTAGACTAAAGACACAGAAAATGTACTCCGTGAATTATAGTTGAAAATTGAAAATTGCACAATATATGGAAAGAACAAAACAAAACACATCCAGGGATGGAGCCATTCAGAAGCACCCAGGGTTGTAGTTAAAATGCATTGTACAGAATAGGGAAGGGCAATTTGCAGCATAAGAGGCAAGGGCTCATATCATCTTACTAAGCCTGTTAAGCCTTGTGGCTCTTTTAACTGAAATTCTGATACCAGAAAGCATGGACTTGTCTGTTTTCAAGCCCTGAAACAAAAAAATTATTGCCAACTAAGTTACTTCTATCCAGCAGTGTTACCCTGTAAACTATAAAATAAGTTAAAAATTAAGGGTCTTTCTTGATGTGTATAAAACATATCACACTATGAATACTAAGCAATACCATGTATACCTCAAGGAACGTTGCACAAGAACAAAAAAGGTGAATGTAATCAGAGTCTGAGTGATGGGTCAATGGTTAAGTGCACTGGCTGCTTTTTCAGAGGACCCCAGTTTAATTCCCAGCACCTACATTGTGGCCAATGACCATTTATAACTCCATGTCCAGGGGCTCTGATGCCCACTTCCAGCCTGGGCAGATACTGCATGCACATGGTATACAGATAAAATAACCATATGCATAGAATAAAAATAAATAAAATCTCAGAAAAAAATCAAAACAATGAATGTAATTAAGAGCCTTGGAAAGAATTATGCTCACTAATAAAACATCAAAGTGAAGAAAGTGTTAGACATTATTAACTCAGTAAACTAGCAGATCTCTATGATCGAGGAAGGAAAATTTAGTAATTATGCTGCTTTAATAAGACTAATTGTAACTTAGTTTTCCAACTGATTTCTGAACACTTACAACCTGGACTTAAAGATTTAAAGAAAAACACTTTTAGCTGTTGCTTAACTGTGAGCTTACAATACTGGTGAAGACAGACTGAGAGGAAGGAAAATATTTTGGAGTGAATAGAATATGAGAAAGAACTCAGTAGTAGCCATATACTTGTCTTAGTCAAACCATATGAATGTCAAAGTAAATCAGAGGTTTATTCCATGTGAAATATTGGACTAGTGCATCCACATGACCACAGATAAAAGAGAATCTATCCAAATTAATAAAAATTGATAAAATAGAATATTTCAGCAGACATCACTGATATAGAAAAGATCTGTGTTCAAATATTTTTAGAATGTGTATTTTGATAATTTCAGAATGGAATAGAAAATTGAATAAACATTTGTACACAGATATTACCTACCAAAATTCTACAAAGTGCCTACACTACACTAGTCAGTAAGAGGTAATGACAGTGGGGCAGCAATAGGTTGCCATAACAAATCAAAGCCCCTTATAAAATCTGTGTGACTAGTCATTCTGCCACACAGGTAGAAGAGTAAGTGCCTGTGCCCTCAGGCTGTTTCATTAAATGGGAAGGGAGTATGGGAGTTTTCCAGACCTGCTATGTAACTAGTATTGGGCAGATAGTGAGACTAGGTAGTAATATGAGAAGAAAATATACATATGAAAATCTTCAATAAAATATGAGGCAACTGAACTCTTTAAAACTTTAAAAATATGCACTGTGATTTGATAAAGGTCATTTCGTTCCAGTGGTGCCAGGTAGTTTAATTTCCACAAACCATAATATGCAGTGTGCATGTAAATAGAAATTGGAGCACACTCACATGGTTACCTTAGTTGATGCAGAGTATCTGATAAAATTTGGCATCGCTTCAAAGTTTAACAAAACAGGATACCTTTTTCAAGTGGCCAACAAAAGGAACATATCAACATAATAAAAAATGCAGTCCCATAGACAACTGTATGCTCAATAGAAAAGGAGAGAAATTCCTCTAAATAATGATACAAATTCTATTTTCCTTCCCATCTCGTTTACTTTTTGGTTTGAGAATTTCGTATTTGCACAAATGATTTGGTCAGTGCCTCCCTTCATTTCCTTCCATCCAACTTCTTTCATATCCCACCATCACTTTTCCCTCCTTATATGCTCTACTTTTTAAACCCACTGAATACTTTGTGCCACCAGTATGTGTGTAAGTATAGGGGCATTCACTGGGGCTTGGGTGTTCTATTAGAGGCCTTGAAGAAAACTGACTCTTGGTATAGTAGGGTGTAGGATACAGATACCTTATTTAGGACTGAGCACTCTGACAAATGAAGGGTAAAAACTGCGCTAATCTTGAGTATAAAGATATTTACTTAGAGAGCCGTTTAATACTATAACTGAAGCAAAACAAGTAGAAATAGGTAGTGCCTGACAGACTGTGACCTACCCAACCACAGGTTCTTGATCCCGTTACCAGTACCAGGCATGAGTTCTATCTTGTGGAGTGGGCCTTAACTCCAATTAGAGTTGTTGGTCACGCCCATAATTTTCTTGCTGCTATTGCAGAACTAGGCATGTCTTGCTAGGCCAATTATTATTGTAGCTCTCAGCATTCACATCTGGTTAAGACTGTTGATTATTTTTTCTTACAGTACTGTGGTAGCACTTCCCAGCACTTTGAAAAGTAGCCAGTAAGGATGAAGCTTACAGCTCAGTATCAGCTTGATATTCTGTGTCCTGTAACTGGAGTTTGAAGTGTCTTCAGAAATGGGGTCTTACCATCAAGTTCTGGAGGGAAACTAAGAGCAGTAGCAGTATCTTGTGATGTAGGGGCAGGTGTGGTCTTTGGGTTTTTTTTTTTTGCTGTTTATTACTTCAATTTACATCTCCATCACAATCCCTCCCACCCTCTTCCCCTTCTCCCACCTATCCTACTCCTCCTGAGTGTGGTGCCCTACATATCAGCCCCCTCAGTTCAGCAGCCATATGAGGGCTAAGAACTTCCTCTTGCATTGGGCGCCTACATGGCAGCTCCACTAGGGAAAAGTATCCCACTAACAGGCAACAAAGTCCATGTTCCTGTTTCTTCCTGTCTGTTGGTTGTACGATAGTTATCCTTACTATATGGCTAAAATCCAGTTATAAGTAAATACATGCCGTGTGCATCTTTCTGGGTCTGGGTTAGCTCACTCAGGATGAGCTTTTCTAGTTCCATCCATTT
This sequence comes from Lophiomys imhausi, assembly GCA_907164525.1. Taxonomy (NCBI): domain Eukaryota; kingdom Metazoa; phylum Chordata; class Mammalia; order Rodentia; family Muridae; genus Lophiomys; species Lophiomys imhausi. The sequence continues at coordinate 743,348 of CAJQZJ010034231.1, forward strand.
GGCTGCAATTACATCAATTCCTTGTTTCTGATAGCTGAGTAGTATTTCATTGTGTTTATGTACCATAGCTTTTTAATCCATTTGGTTGAGGGACATCTGGGTTGTTTCCAGTTTCTAGCTATTACAAGTAAAGCTGTTATGAACACAGTTGAGGAGATCTCCTTGTGGATTGGTGAGGAATTGTTTGGATGTATACCCAGGAGTGATATGGCTGGGTCTTGAGGTAGAGCTACTCCAGATTTTCTAAGATATCACCAGACTGATTTCCATAGTGGTTGTACAAGTTTGCACTCCCACTAGCAGTGGAGGAGTGTTCCCCTTTCTCTAGAACCTCACCAGCATGTGCCGTAATTTGAATTTTTGATCTTAGCCATTCTGAAAGGTGTGAGATAGAATCTCAGAGTCAGAGTCCTCTGGAGTTTCATTTCTCTGATGATTAAGGATGCTTAGCATTTCTTCAAGTGTCTCTGGGTCATTAGAGATTCCTCTTTTGTGAATTCTCGCTTTAGCTCTGTACTACATTTTTTGATTGGGTTATTTGGTTTCTTGGTGTTTAAGTTCTTGAGTTCTTTATAAATATTGGATATTAGCTCTTTATCAGATGTGGGATTGCTGAAGATATTTTCCCAATCTGTAGGTTGCCATTTTGTTCGAATGACAGTGTCCTTTGCCTTACAGAAACTTTTCAGTTTCATGAGGCCCCATTTCTTTATCATTGGTCTTAGGGCCTGAGCTATTGTTGTTCTGTTCAGTAACTTGTCACCTGTGCCAATGAGTTCGAGGCTTTTCCCCACTTTCTCTTCTATTGGATTTAGTGTGTCAGGCTTTATATTAAGGTCTTTGATCCACTTGGACTTAAGTTTTGTGCAGGGGAATAAATATGGGTCTATTCCTATTCTTTTACATGTTGACATCCAGTTAGACCCATTTGTTGAAGATACTGTCCTTTTTCCACTGTACGGTTTTTGCTTATTTGTCAAAAATTAAGTGGCCATAGGTGTGTGGGTTTATTTCTGGGTCTTCAATTCGATTCCATTGATCCACTGGTCTATTTCTATAACAGTACCAGGCTGTTTTAATACTATTGCTCTGTAATATAGCTTGAAATCTGGGATGGTGATATCTCCAGATGATGTTTTACTATACAGGATTTATTTAGCTGTTCTGGGTTTTTTGTTATTCCATATGAAGTTCAGAATTGTTCTTTCAATGTCTGAAAAAAAATTTTTTTGGTATTTTGATAGGGATTGGATTGAGTCTGTATATTGCTTTGGTAGGATGGCCCTTTTTATTATGTTGATCTTACCTATCCATGAGCATGGAAGAACTTTCCATCTTCTGATGTCTTCTTCAGTTTCTTTCTTCAAGGACTTGAAGTTCTTGTCATACAGGTCTTTCACTTGCTTGGTGAGAGTTACCCCCAGGAATTTTATATTGTTTGTGGCTATTGTGAAGGGAGTTGTTTTCCTGATTTCTTTCTCAGCCAATTTATTTGTTGTATAAAGAAGTACTTCTGATTTTTTTGAAATAATTTTGTATCCAGCCACCTTGCTGAAGGTGTTTATCAGCTGTAGGAGTTCTCTGGTGGAATTTTTGGGGTTATTTATGTGTACTGTCATATCATCTGCAAATAGGGATACTTTGGCTTCTTCCTTTCCTATTTGTATCCACTTGATCTTTAAAGTAGGTTTCCATGAAGCTTTTCAAAAGTTCTTTATTTTTAGTTAGACTTCCCTGTGTACCTCTTCCTCTACCCTGTCCTCTCATCCTCAACTCTCTGAACCCTACCTGCACCATTATTCTCCTTTACTCTTTTATAATGCTTGTGTTATATCCCCCATTCCTTATCTCCCCCTCCCCATGAGCTATTTGTAGTTTTCCTGAGTTCTATAGATCTTCCAATTTAAGCACATACTTCTAAAGATTCAAAGCTAGGATCTATATATGAGAACGAACATGAATTGTCTTTCTGGATCTGGGTTATCTTCTTCAGAATAATTTATTTTCAGCTCCATTTGTTTACCTACAACTGTTTAATGTTTCTTTGTAATTGAATAAAAATTTTCATTCTGTATCATATTTTCATTTTCCATTTATCAGATGGTAGACATCTAGGCTATTATTTCAATTTTCTAGCTTTGAACAGTAATGTATGTGTGTTTTAACCAGTACCCACTGCAATAAGAAGCTTCTCTGATCAAGTTTGAGAACAGTATAAATCTGTGGATGATAAACATAAATGCTTAGGATGTATCTATGTCCAAGAGACAGAAGAGATTTGTAGAGCAGAAGATGGATTACAGAGAACTTTTGAAGAAGCTGTCTTCTAGGGCAAGAAAAAGGTGATTGCATGGAATAACTAAGATCCTGCTGCGACTTCTCAGGGCAAAGTAAACAAGTTTGTAATATATGTATGATAATCCTGTAATGAACCTACATTCTTGCTCATAGCACAGAATATAAAACCTGTGTCATATGGGTAGCTAGTGAACGAAAATCTTTCCACCTCACATAAAGAGAGAGATGTGATGTAAGATGGTGTGTGTGCAACCAAGGTAATAGAGGACTGGAGCTCAGGGTAACAACAGCAGTTAAAAATGTACTGTGCTAAAAACAGTACCCAAGAAGTAGGTAAATAACTTCATGTATTTCACAAGAGTAAAAGCAATGAAGAAACATGACTTAGCACCGCCTTACCTATTCCTATGAAACTTCCCTTAAGCTGAAGTATTATGAAGAATCTTCATGATTATATTTGAACTGAATAAACAGTATATTTAATTTATAGAAAGTGATGAGTTTGATATTATTTCAGGTGTTCTTAAAGTGTATGCTCCAGATAAGAATTGCCTGGAAAATCCAGAGAGTCACGTGTGGCCGATGCACAGCATCAGCAGGGATCTGTCAAACAAAGAGATGATTGAAGTAGGTAAAACATGAACGTGAACACAGCCTTTACATTTTAAATCTGGACATAAGGAGTAGGATTGTTCACAAATGTCTTCTTAGGAACCTAACCTGTCACAGAATGAGCCATAGTGAGCCTAATGTAATGCCTACTAGTGCCAAACCTGATGATATAATTGATAAATCCCTCTGGCACCCTGAGCACCATAGTCCCCCTAACAAGTTTGAAAGTTCACTTTATGATGTTTAGTATATTTGACCAGGGATATACACTTACACAAAGGCAATGTTATTGATACATAAAAAGTTTTATATTTAGAAACCTCTAGTTTCATGCATTGGAAATCTGTCATTTGCCTAACTAACTGTGCAAAACATATCTCATGTAAGGAAAATATTGCTTGTAACAGGACTCAGAAGAACGTGGTAAAGCATGGAACTGATAGGTAGCTGAGTGGTTAAGAACATGAGTACTCTCACACAGGACAAGAATTAGGTTCCCAGCACATGTTGTACAGCTCTTAACCAGCATATAACTCCAGCTACATGGGAATATGGCCCCCCATGGCCTCTGTGGACACCTGCACCTGAATGCGCATACCCATATACATATGCATAATTAAAAGTAGTAGAAAAAATAAATCCTCTTTTAAGAGACAAAGTGCACAGTGGGGAAAATATTGTGAATGCACTTTCTGTAAAACTTAGGAAGTTACTATCCTCCTAGATCATAAGTAAGTCCATGCTAGGGAAAAACCCGTTGATATAAAACCTTGACAAATTCTTTTGTCTCAAGGCAGAAATGAAGGTTCAACTGGAACTCCGTGCAGGTACAAAACCCTATGAATATAAACCATGTATGAAAATGGTTACCCTGCCATCTCAGCAGCACAACAAGCAGCATACATATTATTCAAGTATGAAACCTTACGAATGGAAGGAATGTCAGAAAGCTCTCTATGGTAAGTCAGCACTCACTGAACACCAGAGAACTCGTACCAGATTGAAAATCTATCAGTGCACAGAATGCAGGAAAGCTTTCCCCTCCAAATCAGAACTTGCTGTACATCACAGAATTCATACTGGTGAGAAGCCCCATGAATGTGAAGAATGTGGTAAAGCTTTCTATCGTAAATCAACTCTTACAGTACATCAGAAAACTCATAGAGGTGAGAAACCTTATGAATGTAAGGAATGTTGGAAAGCTTTCTATTATAAGTCAACCCTCACTGAACATCAGCGAATTCATACAGGTGAGAAGCCTTATGTCTGTAAGGAATGTGGCAAAGCTTTCTTCTATAAATCAAACTTAACTCGCCATCATAGAACTCATACAGGTGAGAAGCCTTACGAGTGTGAAGAATGCAGGAAAGGTTTCTCCTCTAAGTCAGAGCTCACTTCCCATCATAGAACTCACACAGGTGAGAAGCCCTATCAGTGTGAAGAATGTGGTAAAGCTTTTTACTGCAAGTCAACTCTCCGTGTACATCAAAAAAATACATACAGGTGAAAAGCCTTATGAATGTAAGGAATGTCAGAAATCTTTCTATTATAAGTCAACCCTGACTGAACATCAGAGAACTCACACAGGTGAGAAGCCCTACGAATGTAAAGAATGTGGCAAAGCTTTCTTCTACAAGTCACAGTTAACTCGCCATCATAGAATTCATACAGGTGAGAAGCCTTATGAATGTGAAGAATGCAAGAAAGCTTTCTCCTCCAAGTCAGAGCTCACTGCTCATCATAGAACTCATACTGGTGAGAAGCCCTATGAGTGTAAAGAATGTGGCAAATGTTTTTGTCGCAAGTCACACTTAACTCTACATCACAGAATCCATACAGGCGAGAAACCCTATGAATGTAAAGATTGCAGAAAAGCTTTCTTCTGCAAGTCAGGACTTGCCCGACATCTGGGAACTCATACACATGATACTAATACAAAGAATAGAGAAAAGCATTTTCCTGCAACTCACAGCTCAGTCAACATCAGAAATGTCCTACAAGTGAGAAACCCTGTGGCTATAAAGAATGAAGAAAAACTCTCTACTATAGATCAGGCCTCACTCCATACTATGGACTTCTTAGCATTGAGAAGTCCTATAGATGTACATAATGCAGGAAAACTTACCTTTATAACTCATACCTCATTTAAAATGAATGAGTTCAGATGAGAGACAGTAATAATGTAGAGAAGAAAAGAAAACTTGCAGTCAGCCAGGATCACTTGACATCAGAGAATGCCTGTAGAATGATAACAGCAAAGAACATGTGAAAACTGCCACAAGGGAAACCTTTCTCAAAAATCAGAAAACCCATATTGGTATGAGACCTTGTGTCTGGAAAGAACACAGCAAAGCTCTACCATAGTTGTCTCAAAGTTAGCAACTCACACAGGTGAAGAAGCTTATGAATTTAAAAGCCAAAAGTTTTGAAGATAAGTCTCAGTTGACATGGGTATACATGCAATGAAGACCTCTGTGAATGTTTAAAAGTCAAAAACATTTTTTATTGTAGAATACTGTATGTGTACTAACCTTGGAAAATGAACATTTAAGGGACCCTACTAAAGAACATAGGAAAACTATGGTAAGTTAGATCTTTTCTACATCAGAAAAGTCATACAGGTGAGAAACTATGTACAAATAACAAATTTGTCCTGTGCAGTGGTACTTGCTTATATTTCATGTTCATTGAGACGTAGCTAATCAAGAGTAGAGACATCTCCTCTCCAACTCTGGGTGGGCCTAGAGTGTTCTAAGGGCATGTGTAGAAATGTGATGTAGTTCAGAAGCTGTGTTGAGGTATGTTGGATATGATTGTAACACTGTGTATCTGATAGGAGGCACTGGCGCCTTTTGTGGGACTCCTAAAGCCCCTAGTGATCTGTGTTCTCTGATTCTCATCTGGCAAGACTAAAGATAGTGAATCTTCTGATAAAGTAATTTTCTTTTGTAGAGTTTCTATCACACATTGCAGATACAGAAGAGAATCTAGACCCATGTCTAAGATAACCATCCAAGTAAATGTTAGAGCCAGGATCAAATACCCTATCTCACCTCAATGATGGTTGCAGTAGCCATGAACCATTTTACTTGTCGAGATTATACAGTCTGCTGTTAGTGGCTGAAGGGAGAGCAGTCTTCACTACCATTTCCAGCTCTGGCAGAAGAGAATCTAAATAACAGTGTCATGAATGACTATCTTCTGAGCCAAGGAATTGCCATCTTAGGAAATTCAGCCATGCCTCCTTGCAAAAGCTCATCCCTGATGAGCTTGTTGATGGTTTACACTTTCCTCCTTCCCTCAGTATCCAACTGCTCCCTACCAGGTGGCAGCTCTGCAGACTGCCTGGGGAAAAGATTTAGAGTGAGTATGTGTATGCGTGTGTATGTGTGTGTATCTATCTTATGTATATACATTTTTTGTATGTATTTGTATATGCATGTGTGCATTATGCCAGGGAAGACTAGGGAAGAGGTCACATCCCCCATTTGTGCTGTCTTGGAAAATCACTGTTCCTGTTGGGAAAGAGTTTCCAGATGTGGTCCACTGAGGGTGGAGTACCCACTAACCTTCACCCATTCTCTGTAAGGAAGCCGAATAAACTTACTGATTTATTTGTTACCTTTAGTGGAATCATGTCTCTGTTTGTCAGTAGGACCTTTGGAGAAGAGGTAGACGTTGGTTATGTCTTCTCCTGAGAAGGAATTTCTAGCAACATAGGGTTACCTGTAGATGAGCCTTCAGTCAAGATGAGGCAGTGGCAGCACAAGGTGAGTGTTCCTATGGTAGGTTGGATCTCCAGGGAGTTGAGGTGATCCTTTTTACCTGTATATCCTCTAAATTCAGGCTTTCTTGCCTTTTCCTATGTTACTTAGCTATACTGCATTAGAGAGAGTAGGTAGTACAAGAAACTCCAAGCTCATAAAATGCTTTGTTCTAGTTGAATTGGGGTAAGAGGTACTGATTAGAAAAGTTTAGACAAGGTATGTTAAAATATTACTATTTATTATCTTATAAGAATCTTAGTAATTCACCCTGGCTCAATGGAGTGAGAAAATAAGAAGGGGGCAGCTAAGGGTTCTAGTAACTGCAAGTGGGATATCTAAGAGTATCCCAGAAACGAGTTAATGAGTTGTCAGTTCAGCAACCTCCTGGGCCTTGAGTGAGCACCAGGCATGTGTATTTATCCTTACTGCTACTGTGATGGTACAGTGTGCCATCCCTTCACTTGCCACCTTTTTCACTGACCTGGTGATTCTGGATCTTTGTGAATGATTATGTGTATGTGAGTAATCCTGGAGTCAGAGCCTTGGGACAAGGAGTTTGGCTGAGACTTGAGAAGAAGTCTCAGAATCTCAGTACAGAAAAAAAAAAAATCCTTTCAGAAGAGTCTCAAATCTGAGATTATGAGCTGGGTGCATATTGTCTGCTTTATCAGAGTGATATAACCTTGACCAGATACAAACCAGTTGGGTGTTAAGGTGCCTGACTACACAGAAGTATGAGGTTTTTTTTCACTGGCTTGGAGTTAGATTGTAGTGTGGGTAGATAAAAGGTAGCAAGTACCCCTCCTAAATCTGGGAAAAAGTAGTGGCTAGTACTCACTTTCTGTGAGTCCACATGTCCCCAGCCGGTGTTCAGAGGTTTGGATTTATGAGCAGTTTTTCTTCTAGTGCTAGAGCATGGCATATAATCATACCATTTCCACATACACCTGACTACACAGGGTTCAAGAAATAGTGAAAATGGCAGAAGGCATGGTAGCAATGATGTGAGGGGGATCTTGATAGACATTTATAGTTCAGGAGAGAAATGGGGATGTGGTAGTCAGAGCCTCCCAGTGGTAGAACCTGCATTTTGCTATAGCTTGCGCTGTTGCCTTAGCAGGTTTTCGAAGACATAGAAAGTATACATTAGGGTCAAAAGAGGGTTTTGGGATGGGACTAGAAGCATGAACAACTAATGGTGTGTATGTGTTCTTGTGCACACACATTCTTTGTGAGCTCAAGATTAAATGTGGTTTACACCATTGCTGGTAATAAGAAACAGTCTCTGTTTAGCAAAAAGTCAGAGAATATCACCATCTACCTGCCATTACAAGTGCCCTGTAACATTCTCATAGGGCATGAAAGTACATAATCTCATAATTAAATAAACATGGATCCTGAAAAGAGAAGTTTCAAACTATATTTAAAGTAATAGAATTACCCTTTCACTGATCACCTAAGATCATTGGAAAATACATTATGACTCATAACAGTAGCAAAACACAGTTATGAAGTAGCAACAAAAATAATTTTATGGTTGGCTAATTAGAGCTATTCAATCTCTGAGTCCCATGGGATTGGTAACACTCAAGGATACAGTAGTTAATGTACAAAATGTTTAGAAGGTCTTTTATATTTTTTTTTGTTTTTGTTTTTTTTCGAGACAGGGTTTCTCTGTGTAGCCCTGGCTGTCCTGGACTCACTTTGTAGACCAGGCTGGCCTCGAACTCACAAAGATCCGCCTGCCTCTGCCTCCCAAGTGCTGGGATTAAAGGCGTGCGCCACCACCGCCCGGCTAGAAGGTCTTTTAAAGTTAAGAATTCACCTATTATCTTACCCAGAGAACCAAAGCCTTGATCCTTACTGAAGTAACTAAAAACTGAAATTTTAAACAAATGTCCACTTAACTGTGTGTGCTAGATATAACTGTATTCCCAATTTGTGTGTCAACCAATATGTTGGAAGAATCACAGTGGATCGACTGTAATAAATGGACATGTATGTATGACATACTCATCGAAGAAGTGATGGAAGGTGCTGAGGTAAGTAACATATACAGGCATTTGACTGTATTCTGCGAATATCAGACTGCACAAACTACTCCAGTTGCCAATGGCAGGTATATGAGTTTGCAATTGTCAGGGTACTCTTTGAAAGAAATACATTGTAGACAAGTAGGACTGATTGCTATAATCTAGTTGGACAATTTGTAAATAAAATGAAAATGCTCTAGTAAACAATGTGTGTGAGTATATAATTGGGATCATCAATATGAACCTGTAGACATTCTATACTTTAGTTCTTTTGTGACTGTTTTTCCCTGCACTCCTGGGTTTTTTTGTTTTTTATCTCTTTGAACCAATATTGCTGTATTCTCTTGTATTATCATGCATGTAGTTACGAATTTCTCTATTGTATCATTGATAGGAGAATATGAAATATATTCATCACTTGATTTTATTAAATGGATAATAATTTATACTTAATTTTTTAATCATGAATATTCACTTATTCTAACTCTTCACAAGTAGAGTTTTTAAAGATTTTTTTCAAGTTAAAATATTATATTATTTTCCCTCTTCCCTTTCCTCCCTCCAACCCTTCCCATGTACCCCTTTACTCTCTCAAATTCATGTTCTCATTTTCTTTAGTTTTTGTTACAGGTGTGTGTGTGTGTGTGTGTGTGTGTGTGTGTGTGTGTGTGTGTGTGTGT
>CAJQZJ010034231.1:757997-836259 GCA_907164525.1 Lophiomys imhausi
CCTACATTGCCCTTGGTTTCCAGCTTGTCTCAGAGATGATCCCCCTCAATTTCCCATCTTTTACCTAGCCCAGTCACCCATCTGCTCCCTCTCTCCCTATAGCTGATCTCCCACTCCTTTCCCTCTTTCCCTCTCCTACCCAGTTCCCTCTCTTCATGTACTTCTGCTGTCTTTTCTCTCCCCTTCTGAATGAGTTTCAAGCATCCTCTGTTTGGCTCTTTTAGTTACTTAGCTTCTTTGAGTCTGTGTATTATAGTATGGTTATCCTGTACTAAATGGCTAATATGAGTTAGTACATACCATGTGTATCTTTCTTGGTCTGGGTTACTTCACTAGGATGATCTTTTTTAGTTCCATCCATTTGTGAAATTCATGATTTCCTTGTTTTTAATAGTTTTAATAATTTCATTGTATAAATGTACCACATTTTCTTTATCCATTTTTCAGTTGAGGGACATCTATGTTGTTTCCAGTTTCTGGCCATTATGAATAAAGCTGCTATTAACGTGGTTGAGCAAATGTCTTTAAGGCATGGTGGGGTACCTTTGGTATCTGCCCAGGAGTAGTTTAGCTGGTTCTTGAGGAAGAACTATTCCCATTATTCTGAGATTGATTTGAAATCAGATTGATTTCCAAAGTGGTTGTACAAGTTTGTTCTCCCATGAGCAATGGAGGAGTGTTCCTCTTTCTCTATATCCTCACCAGCATGTGTTGTCCCTTGAGTTTTTGATCTTAGCCATTCTGTTGCTTCCCCCCCCACACCCCCAGGACCCTTGGGGGCAGGGATGAGCTAGCGTGGAGTCAATGACCCAGGCTCCCAGAGCCTAGTAAGTGGCATAAGCAAACTTTTAATATGATAATGAGTCAGACCTTTATACCCCTCCCCAAGTCCCATTGGCTGCCCAGCTGCAGCCATGGCTTGCTCTTTTTGGTTCATACTCCATGTCATCAACTTCTGGGCAGTTCAGGCTGGCTCTTATTAAAAGTTTTAGACATGCATGTGCTTGCTGCTCAGTGGCAGGCTTTGTTCCTCCTGCATATTCAACCTTTTTATTTAATTTTTAAAGCTCAGTGGGAGCCAGAGTTCTAGAACAAAGCCTGTTCCATTCTTACAGGTGTAAGGTAAAGTCTCAGAGTCATTTTGAGATTCATTTCCCTGATGACTAAGAATGTTGAACATTTCTTTTTTATTATTATATAATGTTTATTACATCAAGTTACATCTCCATCATAGTGCCCTCTTTTCACCCTTCCTGGTTCCACCCTCCCATCCTCTCTGCCCTCTCCCACCCATCCCCCTCCTCCAATGTAGAGTGTCCCTACAAATCAGCCCCTCTCAGTTCAACAGTCACATGAAGGCTAAGAGCTTCCTACATGGTAGCACCCCTAGGGCAAATTTTCCCATTGGTAGGTAACAAAGTCTATGTTTCTGATCTTTTTGGTGTGTTGGTTGTAGGATAGTTACCCTGTACTATATGGCTAAAATTTTCTTTAAGTGCTTCTCCACCAATTGAGTTTCTTCTATTGAGAATTCTCAGTTTAGCTTTGATACTCATTTTTTAATGGAATATTTGGTTTGTTGGTCTTTACTTTTTTGAGTTTTGTATATATTTTAGATATTAGCCCTCTATCAGATGTAGGGTTGATGAAGATCTATTCTCAATCCATAGCTGCCATTTTTGTTTAAAGGAGGGCTACAGATTTTTTGAGTTAATTTTGTATCCAGCCATTTGGCTGAAGGAGTTTACCAGCTGTAGGAGTTCTCTGGTAGAATTTTGGGGATTGCTCTTGTATACTATCATACTATCTGTGAATAGGGATACTTTGACTTTGTCCTTTCCAATTTGTATCCCCTGATCTTCCTGAGTTGTCTTATAGCTCCAGCTAGAACTTTTAAGTACTATGTTGAATAGATACAAAGAGAATAGACAGCCTTGTCTTGTCCCTGATTTTAGTGGAATTGCATTGTTTCTTGCCATTTAATTTGATGTTGGCTATCAGCTGCTGTATATTGCCTTTATTATGTTTAGGTATGTGTATTATATCCCTGATCTCTCCAAGACTTTTAACAATGAATGGGTGTTGGATTTTGTCAAAGGCTTTTTCAACAACTAGTGAGATGATTATGTGTTTTTTCTTTCAGTTTGTTTATATGATGGATTACATTAATAGATTTTTGTATGTTAACCCATTTCTGCATCTCTGTAATGAAGCCTACTTGATCATGGTTGATGATGTTTTTGATGTGTTCATGGATTTGGTTCATGAGTATTTTTGCATCAATGTTCTTGAGGGAAATTGGTTTGAAATTCTCTTTCTTTGTTGAGTCTTTGTGTGATTTACATATCAGGGTGACGGTGGCTTCATAAAATGAGTTTGACAATGTTCCTTCTGTTTCTACTTTGCTGAATAGTTTGAGGAGTATTGGTATTAGCTCGTTTTGAAAGTCTAATAGTATTCTGCACTGAAACCATCTGACCCTGGGCTTTTTTTTTTTTTGTAGTTGGGAGACTTGATGACTGCTTCTATTTCCTTAGGGGTTATGGGACTGTTTAAATTGTTTACTTTGTACTGATTTAACTTTCTTTTTTTCTGTTTGTTTGTTTGTTTGTTTGTTTGTTTGTTTGTTTGTTTGAGACAAGGTTTCTCTGTATAGCCCTGGCTGTCCTGGACTCACTTTGTAGACCAAACTGGCCTTGAATTCACCGAGGTCATCCTGCCTCTGCCTCCAGAGTGCTGGCATGAGCAACTTTCATAAGGAAAATCTACCAAGAAAATCGTCCATTTTGTTTAGACTTTCTAATTTTGTGGGGTACAGGCTTTTGAAGTAAAAGCTAATGATTCTTTGGATTTCCTCAGTGTCTGTTGTTATGTCCCCCATTTCATTTTTGATTTTATTAATTTGGATACTGTCTCTCTGCCTTTTAATTAGTTTGGCTAGGAGTTTGTCTGTCTTGTTGATTTTTCTCAAAGAACCAGCTCTTTGTTTCATTGATTCTGTGTATGTTGTCTTTGACTCTAAGTTATTGATTTCAGTCCTGAGTTTGATTATTTCCTTCCACCTATTCCTGTTGGGCATGTTTGCTTCTTTCTGTTCTAGAGCTTTTAGGTGTGCTTTTAAATTGTTAGAATGAGAACTCTCAAATTTCTTTTGGAAGGCACTTAGTTCTATGAACTTCCTCTTAACACTTCTTTCATTGTGTCCCATAAGTTTGAGTATGTCTGCCTTCATTTTCATTGAATTCTAAAACATCTTTAATTTCCTTTTTTAAAAATTTCTTCCCTGATCCAGAGATCATTGAGTAGAGAGTTGTTCAGTTTCCATGAGTTTGTAGGCTTTCTGTTTTTTTCTGCTGTTGTTGATGTCCACCTTTATTCCATGGTGGTTTGAGCAAATACAATGGGTTATTTCAATTTTCTTCTATCTGTTGAGAACTGACTATATGGTCGTTGTGACCAATTATATCATCAATTTTGGAGAAGGTTGTATGAGGTGCTGAGAAGAAAGTATATTCTTTTGTGTTTGTGTAAAATGTTCTGTAGATATCTATTAGGCTCATTTGATTCATAACATGTTAGTTTCATTATTTCTCCATTTAGTTTCTGTATTATTGATCTGTCCATTGGTGAGAATGGGGTGTTAAAGTCTCCAACTATTAGTGTTTAATTCAATATGGGATTTGTGCTTTAGTAATGTTTCTTTTATGAACGAAGGTTCCCTTGCATTTGGGATGTAGATGTTCAGAATTGAGAAGTCATCTTGGTAGATATTCTTCTTTGATGATTATGAGTCCTGCCCCATCTCTTTTGATTAACTTTGGTTGAAAGTCTATTTTATTAGATACTGGAGGTTTTCTCCAGCTTGCTTCTTGAGTTCATTTGCTTGGAAAATCTTTTACTCTGAGATAATGTCTGTATTTGTTGCTGAGGTGTGTTTCTTATAAGCAGCAGAATGATGGATCCTGTTTTTGTATCCGTTCTGTTAGCCTGTGTCTTTTTACTGGGGAATTGAATCTGTTGATGTTGAGGGATATTAATGACCAGTGATTGTACATTCCTATTATCTTGATGTTGGTGGTGGTAGTGTATGTGTGAGTTTTTCTTCTTTTTTTTTTTTTTTTTTTTTTTTGGTGGAGTTATTTGTTTCCTGTGTTTTCTTGGATGTAGTTAACATCCTTGTGTTGGAGTTTTGCTTCTAGTATCTTCTGTTATCTCCTACAATACACAAATTGTAGGACTGAATTTGTGTATAGATACTGTTTAAATTTGGTTTTGTCATGGAATATCTTGTTTTCTCCATCTATGGTAATTTGAAGTTTTGCTAGGTATAGTAATTTGGGCTGGCATCTGTGGTCTTTTAGGGTCTTCAAGACATGTGTCCTGACCTGTCTGGCGTCAGGTGTGATAATGATAGGTGTGCCTTTATATATTACTTGGCCCTTTTCCCTTGCAGCTTGTAATATTCTTTCTTTGTTCTGTACATTTAGTGTTTCGGTTATTATGTGGCATGAGTAATTTATTTTCTGGTCTAATCTATTTGGAGTTCTGTAGGCTACTTGTATGCTTATAGGCTCTCTTTCTTCAGGTTTGGGAAAGTTTCTTCTATGATTTTGATGAAGATGTTTTCTGGTCCTTGGAGCTGGGAGTCTTCTCTTTCTTCTATTCCTATTATTCTTAGGTTTTATCTTTTCATAGTTTCCTTGATTTCGTAGATGTTTTGAGTCAGGACTTTTTTGGATTTTACATTTTCTTTGACAGATGTATCAGTTTCTTCAATTTTATCTTCTGTGCCTGAGATTCTTTTTTCCACCTCTTGTATTCTGCTGCTGCTGCTTGTGTGTGTGTTAATTTTTTTTCTTTCTTTTTCCTATGTTTTCCAGCTCTAGGATTGTCTCAGCTTGTGTTTTCTTTATTGTTTCAAATTACCTTTTCAGGTCTTGAACCTGTTTATTCCTTTCCTTCTCCTGTTTAATTGTATTTCTTTAAGGGCTTTATTCATTTCCATCACCTGTTTTAATATTTTTTCCTGTCTTTCTTTGAGGGATTTGTTTTCCTCCCTTAAAGCCTCTATCATTTTCATAAGTGTAGATTTAAGATCATTTTCTTGTATCTCAGTTGTGTTAGGATATCCAGGACTTTCTGTGCATTGTAGCTAGGTTCTGGAGATGCCATATTGCCCTTTCTCTCTCTCTCTCTCTCTTTCTTTCTCTCTCCCTTTCTCTCCTCTCTTTCTCTCCTTTTCTCTCTCTTTCTCTCTTTCTCTCTTCTCTCTTCTCTCTCTTTCTCTCTTTCTCTCTTTCCTTTCTTTCTTTCTTTCTTTCTTTCTTTTTTCTTTCTTTCTTTCTTTTTTTCTTTCTTTCACTGTTCTTATGCTGGGCTTTAGCCATCTGGCTGTCCCTGGCATTGCTGTTGTTCTTGGTGCCCACTGACCCTGGTGCTCAGTGAGGACCCCTGTTCCAGAATCTGACTGATCCTGTGATCCAGAGACCCACTTCTGGATCTGTATAATAAAGACTGGATCTCAGAGAGTAGCTGCAGCTTTCGTCAGCTGGTTATGACCCAATTGGACCTATGGACGGGGGATGGGATTGTGGGACCTAACCTGTATGGTCCTGAGAACTGGTTAGTTTCTTCATTCTACTCTAATATGCAGCTCATTGTGTAATTAGTCGTCACAGTATTTCTTTCATTTCTTATAATGTGCCTTTCTTCAGAGTGAAAACATACATAAAATGAAAGCGCTATATATTTGTGTGATCTGTCAAGATACATATGGATACAAATGGAAACATTTGGTGCTTTGAAGGCAAAGTTATGAAATGTTGAAGAGAAAGAAATGATACACAAGTCATTTATTTTTCTTTAATACTTATTTTTTTTTTTTTTTTTTTTTTTTGTTTTTGTTTTTTCAAGACAGGGTTTCTCTGAATATCTCTGGCTGTCCTGGACTCGCTTTGTAGACCAGGCGGGCCTCGAACTCACAAAGATCCGCCTGCCTCTGCCTCCCAAGTGCTGGGATTAAAGGCGTGCGCCACCACCGCCCGGCATTAATACTTATTTTTAATTTAGAGAAATATGTAAATAAAAATAGATGAGGAAATAAAGATGGATTTCATCAAAACATGAAACCAATAAACAAAACCCTAAATTGCAACAATATCTCTGAATGTTGGGATGGTGCTAAACTGGCTTAAAGACTTCTGTGTAATTAAGGATACAAGAATTAATCTGTAAGGTGGACAATTCCTCTTGAATGTGCTTTGTCCTTGATGTAATGAATTGAGTTCCTATCTGGTCTTAACAAAATAATGTAGCACTTGGGGGCAAAGATACAGCCTAGAAGCCCTGCACTAGAAGCCAAGGTAGAGAAGACTTCCATGGCCACCATGACCTTGCCCTTGGTGCTATGATAGACAGAGAGGAATGTGACCCACACACTGAAGAAAACCAGCATGCTAAATGTCAAAAAGTTGGCTTCATTGAATGTGTCAGGCAGGTTTCTGGACAAGAAGGCCATGGTGTAGCTCCCAAGTGCTAAAGAGCAGAGGTATCCCAGGATACAGTGGAAGGCAACAATAGAGCCCTTGTTGCATATAACAATGATGTGTCCATGTTCAGAGTGAGCATCTGAGTCAATAAAGGGAGGAGAGATACTCAGCCAAAGTCCACAGAGTACAAGTTGGATAATGGTGGAGATAAGAATAATGAAGATAGGGGCCCTTGTTATCATTAGCCACCTCACTATTCTTCCTGGAACAATGACTTTGAAGGCCAGAACCAGTCACTGTTTTGGCCAAGACTGTGGAGAGAGCCACTGTGAACAGAATTTCAAACATGCTCTGCTGTAGGATGCAGGTGGCTGTGCTAGGATAGCCAATGAAGAGCAAGGGGCAGAGAAAACAGAAGGTCAGAGTGATAAGCAGGATGTAAGTGAGAGCCCGATTATTGGCCTTGACAATGGGAGTGTGGTGGTGCTTCACAAAGACACCAAGGACACCAGCTGTGAGTACAGAGAAGCCCAGAGCCATGCAAGTGAGGGCAATTCCCAAGGGATCCTTAAAGGCCAAGAAGGTCACAGACTTCTGAAGGCAGTAGTTCTGCTCTGTGTTTGCATAGTGACTTCCTGGACATTTCACACAATTATCCACATCTGGTCAAGAATGAAATTTATCATGAGTCTATGTTTAGGTTCCCTTTTTACCCCAAGCCACTTCCCGGCACCAGCTGTCTATCATGTTACCCTTTCCTTTCTTGTTTCAGACTCAAGTAAACCAGTGCTCAATAGTGAAAATTCCCAAATGCTGTCTAATCCATAATCCCAGATTGATACTGCCAATTGTCTTTATTGGGATATGAAGTGAACAATTCTATTCTCTTCATCTTTGTACTTAAATATTTTTTCATTTAAGTGATAATTTTCAACTATAATATAGTCATAAATCAATGAGTTAAATTGCATAAACCTAACTTGTTCATAGGATTCCCTCCTTGTGAAATACCAAAAGTGTGAGTTCGTTATTTGAGTTTAATACAAGAAGGAGAATGTGCTTTAAATTTCTTTCTTCTAATGTTGGGCATAGTCATTGGCCCTAAATTTGCCTATTTTGGTGGTTTTATTGCAATCTCCAGTATGTTCATTCCCGTAAGGTCCATTAAGAATGAGAATTATTTGATTCTTGCTACTTTGAAAAACTCTGTATGTGAAACTGTTTAGTCATCTGTATGGAGAAAATATCTACCTAACTGATAGATATAAAACTCTTGTATTAGTCTTAGTTTGCAATGGAATAATTTTTTGTTATGTGCCTTCGTGTACTCTATTACTCTCAATGTACTCCTCCTCTGTTTCCAATGTAGTTACTTGGTATTGTTGTCTAACAGCATGAATTCATCATAACAATAATTCTATATCTTATTTAGTGAAAAACTACAGGCTATATAAAACATGTCAAATTTTTTAGAGATTTAAATATGCAATTTCCAAAGATAAATAGAGCTCATTCTACTTGATATGAAGTGTAAGATTATGTGGTTTGAACCATTTAGCAATTTTTAGTTTCAGTTTTTCTGAAAGTGGTTTAAAGGGCCTTTTAAACTGCAGCAATGCAGGGTTAGAGGTTAACATTTCAGGTTTTCTCCAATGTACATAGGTGGCATGCATGATCATGGTATGCCACCAATGTACACAAAGCATTTATGTACAGTTATTCTTTGACAGCCTGTGTAGTCATTCGTATATTCACATTTTGAAATTAGGAACATTAAAAGACCAAAAAACTTAGAAAATTTCTATTTTCATGAAGTAATTTTGACACATCTGAGTGTTTGGTGAAATTCTTATTTCATTAAAAATATTGAAATTTATAAATGAATTTCATTAGACAAAATTAATGATGGGGGATCCTTTCTGATTTTCTCTCCATACTCAATATTGTGTCTGAGTGTTCTTCACATTCACTGTTTACAGTTCCCTTGTATCTATTCTTTTGTTCTTTGGATAAATTTTTACACAGGGTTCACCTACTGTTACCCGATCTGCCTAGATAAAATGATCCTTCCACTTCAGTGTCCTGAGTTGGTCTCAGAAGAGTAGTGTGAATCTATGTCTGGATTAATCTTAACACTAACATTAATGGAAATGATGATGTGCCATTTCACCTAGTTGTCAGAGGACATTCTATAATTTATCTATTCTGTATTCAATAATACTTCCATTAACACTTTATACAAAAAACAGTTATTTGTAAACAATGACTTAATGAGGACTAGCAGATTCTTTAAGGTTGGGTAAGCAAACTCAGAAGTGATACAACTCTAGATTCAATTTAATAATGCATAGCCAATTATTGACATAAAAATTTATTTGTACTCAATGGAAGATTCTCATGATGGGGTTTTGAAATATCTCCCAAATGTATATTTTATGATCCACAACATATTTTAGGAATTTAATGTCTATGTTACAGAATGATCTCACTTTCCAGAGATGCTATGTAGCATGATGATTCCTGTATGCATATGGAGATAGGAGAAAACAGGGAAGACAACCTATTCATTAAGGGAATGTTTAATGTTATTTATGCCAGATATCAACAAGACAAAAGCTGGATAAATGGTTGTTTGGTGCAGGGAAACTGTCATTCTTCAGGAGGACCCAGATTCTGTTGTAAGTACCGCATGGTGTGTCAATCATATTTGGGACTACACATCTTGTGGACCTGATGCTCACTTTTATCTTCCATGTGCACCAAACAAACACATAGTTCGCATACATGCATGAAGGCAAAGCAATCACAGACAAAACAAAGTGAATAAATTGTATTTAAAACCTTTTAAATGTAACCAATGGTAAATCAAATACATTTCTGATCACCTTTGATGAATCTGGAATCAAGACTGAAATTATGAAAGTAAGAATAATAAGGATACAACCATTACTTTGTGCCAGCTATAAAGTAAATATGCTTTCAAAACCATGGAAAGTTGAGAATGTATTCTGTGTTGAATGCCATGGCAAACTTAAGTAGAATACTCTGAGATGGACAAAGTGGTTCTCTGCTGGGAACAGTGCATAGGAAGGACAAGCAACAATGACATGAATTACAGTGGTCAGAGTGCCATTTAAAATGATGATACAGAAACTGAAACATTTTTACTTTTAAATGAAAGAAGAACTGGAGTTAACTCTGCTTTTTCTTCACAACACTTTTCCATTTACTTAGACATTACAGGACACTGTAGGTGGGAAAGTCCCCAGTGAGACTGACATTTACCTGTCTCATTGGAAATCTCATTGTCTGCACAAGGAGTGCAATCATAGCAACAGGCAGGCTTCCCCTCCTGGGGGGATTTTCTGAATCCAGGAACACAGCTCTCACTGCACACAGAGTGAGGAAGCTGAGAATTAAATACACAAGAGAAATAAGAGTGGACAGTTTGAAAACAATAAAAAGATAAATTTCAATATTGAATAATGGTATGGCAAGTTTTTATATTTATAACATCAGATTATTGTTTTGTTGCTTCTAGTTTGAAATGGTATGCCTTATGAAGTTCAATGTATTGAAACCACAATCAAAGACAACAAATCTCTGAACAGTTGAAGGAGTAAGAAAGAGGGCAAAATAAGAGAACATTAGGTCACTGAGTACAAGTCTGAAAGTGCAACTAAAATGCCATAGTGATTCTACTGTGTGCTGTCTAACCACTAGTGGGAGCCACCTTTTTTTTATAAAATGATAGTTAACATCCATCTGGATATAAACCTGAAAGGATTCAAAATTACAATGCAAACAAATCTTTTGGGCCTTTCTATGAGAGATGATTTGTGTTAGGGTGCTTTAAGAGGAAAGACATACTCTAAAAACAGGTGGCACCATGTTGTTGGCTTTTGTCATGGACAGAATGAACAACAAAAAGTATTGTGAAGAGCAGTATTTACCTCTATCTACTTCCTGACTGAAAAAGCAATGGGAATCACTTTCTCAGGCTTTTGCAACCATGACTGCCTGAATCTTGACGGACTGTTGCTACCATGTGAAACCAAAGTGAAGTCTGTATACTTAAGTTGCTTCTGTCTGGTGTGCGTTTTTTAAAAAGTGTCAGGTGTTTCCTTTTTCAGCAATAAGACATGTAATTTACCCATGCACATGTGCCCTCCATGTTACTGTATATTGCCAGGAACCTTAAAACAGAAGTGCAAATAATATGGGCAAATCCACTTGTATTTCCTAATCTGAGAGTCAAATTAATCCTCTTGTTAGAGTGGTTTCAGTATAAGCATGAAATCTTTATAACTAGACTGTATTTATGACTCAACATAATTGTTCATGAGAGAAATGTATGAAAAAAATTCATTGCTCAGAATAGGGAAACAAAAAATTCTTCATACAACAGTTTTGTTTTGTTTACTGATGGGCCCTGTGTAAGGATGCAGAAATCATAACATACATAAACAAATGTTTACTTATGTAGAGATCAACACAATGAGATATGGTCCAACACACCTCTTTAAATCCTGTGGCCCACTGTATCATATAGTCAGATAAAAGCAGCTGTTGACCCTGTGGAGCTTTTGGAGGAAATGTTCCAACTTTCATCTTTTGTCTAAGGCCATTTGGAAAATTACAGAAATTGAGAATATTATACTCTTTATCTAATTACTTTTCTGGATCCATAGCCACTTGATTTCCAGCACCATTTTTGAAATGGATATTCTTGAGAAAAAGTGCAGCTAAAAGAGTTGCAGAATCTTATGATGAATTTATTCCCCAAAATGTCCAACAGAACCCAATGCCCAATGAATCAAACTCTTGCACTGATTTTAATCCCTGTTATGAAATCCAAGCTACAATAAGGTATTACTGAGTATAATTATGAAAGTACCAACCATGGCACTACTATCATATTTCTAGACAATCACTGTCAAAAGAAAGCAATCACACACACACCACACACACACACACACACACACACACACATGTTTGCATGTTCCTATGTGCGCACATCAGAATTAACCAAGGAATTTGGTTGATGAAAATTTCCACAACCTTGAAATGATAGCCACATCCAATTATTTAAGGAAAATATTCAAATTTCAGTTTGTAAGTTTGTAATAAAGTGTAATAAATGGACAATTATCTAACTCAGCCATTGATTAGCATTTGAACCTTAAGGTCTTATAGCATTTGACCATTTCAGATCTAGTTCTGTTTACATTATGCAATATAATTTGAGATAATGAGGTTTCAAATTGAGTATGTTACCATCAGAAGATTCTGAGGTTATGTTTAAAATAAGTTGCATATTGATATACATGCATTTATTCCTTGTTATTGCTACCCATTCATCATGGACATTGACACATATGTCTGCTATGATGTGTAACCGAACTTTTAAATTATTATTTAACACTTATTTATTACTAAATTCACTTATAAAAAACACCAACAATTTCTTAACTATTAATCCTATAAAGTCCTACAACCCCTTTAACCTATCCACTAAACCTATTGATAATTATAACAACTATTTTCATAACCTTCTAGAATGATACAGTCTCTGGGGCAGATCCTCAGTCGTCAGGAACACAGTCTTTGTTGTAGATTCTTTAACGCACTTAGCGGACCTTTTTCTGGATCTCTCAGATGCAGGTTCGTCAGGGTAAGTTGGTTATTGCAGTCTCACCTTAAATAAGGCTTCATGCTTTCTTTTCTGTGGGAGACTCCAGCCGTCTGCAGGCCAACTTACTTCTTTTGAGTCAGGAACTCAGCTGCTCTGCCTCAGTCCTTAAAGCCAGGCACAGTTTCCCCTAGGCCACTGATCGGACAGATCAAACCCCTCTAGGCAAAAGCTGAGCCACAGGGTCCAGTCCTTGGCCTTTTGGTGTCTTGCTCAGGCTTTCTTTGCTCACCGGCTTCTTTCTGCTTCAGGGAGAGAGCTGGCCATCAATGGCCAGCCCTTTTTTCAGCAGGACTCTTGGAGCTCTCTAGCATCAGGGGCCTCTTCTCTTCTGGGCTCCACGCACTGTCCTCAAATAGGAGGAACTCTGTTTCAGCTTAATTTGGGCTCCGCCCACTTAGCAGCTGAAAACAATGTCAGGCCAGATACTTTGTTTCAAGTCTATTGAGTCTTTCCTGTTTTCCTGACTTCAAACTTGTTTTTCAGTCTATTGAGTCTTTCCTGTTTTTGCTGACTTCAAACTTGTTTTTCAGTCTATTGAGTCTTTCCTGTTTTTGCTGACTTCATGCTGATAATGCTCTTCAGGCCCCGAATTAAGAGACAGTATCAGAAACTCCTATATATTTCCTAAATCTAATTTATCTAACTCCTACAATGATGTTTAGACAAGTAATTACATAGTCTGTCATGTCCTTTTTGATAGTCTGCCATGAAGTACAATAGTATATTGAATGCTTTTATAAGGCCTCAGAATATCATAGTGCTATTGTTAAGATACACAGGAAAAGAAATTACCTCCCAGGGGTATGCATTGCCCTGCCCATTTCCGTGAGGTTGAATTTGCACTTGTTTGAGAGTCATCTCATGGAGACTGTGAGCCACAGCATACACAGAATTATATACATTGTAACTTTCTTCACTCATATCCATTTCCCATATATTCATAGGCAAAAATTCCAAGGAAGCATTGGAGAGACAGTTATTCAAAATTTTGCAATCTTGTACAGAAAAAGATCAATTGAAAAATTTATTCCACAAAACAGCAAGATAATGATCTTCAGGGTATTTGAAAGGGTTATATGTTTGAATAAACGTTCTAAAATCAGAAATCTCATCATGGAAGTGTGAAAAAAAAGAGACTCCCATGCAATGAATCAAAGAGGAAATAGTCATGAGTGGCAGCTACATCCCATTGTGAATTCATGACCCATACTTTCCTTGTTATTAACAATTGCATTAGATTTAGCATTACACTATGTAAAGATTCAGTGTCTTCATAAATAATAACAACAGAGTTTCTTTGTATGCATAGTCAAAGGCAATCAAGTTTTCTGGCATCATTTTTACAAAAGCTATACACACTCTATTCCTGTACATTTCTCCTTTCAAGTCTGATAGAATCTGAGTTCCTTTATGGTTGTCTATAAGGACCAGCCCCACCCAGGTCCAGCTGAAATGAAGCATCAAAGAGACAATGCCCAGTGGCAGTGATGTGTCCTTTGCAGCTGTCTGGTAGAGAGCAGAGAACTGTCCTCTGTCACTCAGGATATTGTCAAATGGCCCAAAACTAAGCTGAAAGGAATTTAAAATTAGAAACAAGAATGAAAACATTGGTTTAAAACAGAATCTTAGAACTGAAGCAGCACTTGGGATTGGTGGGGACTAAATTCTGTTCCTGGTTTTTAAACCCCTGATGCATTCGTGCAGAGTTTTATTGAGAATTCTTGACAAGACAAAGAGTCTTGTAAACACATACTGCAGGCTACAACCCCTTCCTCTTCTCCATCTCAAGCAAAATCTATGAGGCTACAAAAACAGTGGTCTGACTTCTTTCATTGGCTAAATGAGAGTTGGGTCTATCTCCTTTACTTGTGAAAACACCCGAAATGACAGCAGTTTAATATTGGTATCTTTCCTCACCTCCATGTTCCTTACCTGTGGATATTTGTAGAGATCGATCAGTCTCCCAATACGTGCAGATGTTGCCCATGATGTTCCTGTAAGTAGAGCTACAGCCTTGTTCTCCCTTCTACATGTATAATTGGGAATGTTTATTCCCATTCCTGTGAGCCAAATAAAAACTTCTCCCAGCATATTCCATTCACTTCTTTGAACATTATGGAGATCAAATCCTAGAGATGTGTTGGGTAAAAGATAAGGGTTCCTGTTGATCTCCTCAATGGCAAATATGAAGGCCAAAGAACACTGGAAGTTCTTCACCTTGAACCTGTAGAAAATATTCATGATAAAGAGGACCTTCATGCTGCCTACCATTTTGATGAACTGGATTCTATAATGTCAATGCTGTATTTCAAGAAACGAGTAATTTTTGATATTTTAATATTAGTAAGAATGGCAAAACTTGAATGGCCAGCATATAGAACAAGTGGTAGTTTAATTACCAAAATCCCAGAGTCAGTCTACAAGTTCTAGACAGGAAAGGTGTGCTGAAGCAATTTCACCTTTGAAATCTTCTAAAAGGGAGATCTACATTTCCAGATCCACTAGTATTTTGACACTGTAGGAAAATAATCTGTAAATAGAATCACCCATTCCCAAATCCTACCTTTTTCATACTATAAAACCAAACACTATGTTCACACAATCAGCCCTTCCATGGAGAGACTGCAGCTCTTCTGTTTTTCTGATTAAGAAACAATGCTGTTTATGGAGATGTCTGCCTTTTTTAAATTTCCAGGTCACATCCATTAATTTCAAATTGGAATTTGTATCTGAACCGGGTTTGGGGTTTTGGGGTTCCCAATGCTAGCAGGTCATTCTGAACAGCCTTTCCCCTTCCCTATTGCTATCTTTTTCTCCTTTCTGAGACCCAGACAATCAAGAGCATGGTTGCTGAGTGAGCTCACAGTGTGAGTGACTTAACAGCCTGCAGCCATGACTTGAATCCTCTGCGGGTTTGTTGTGCTAAGTGAAATCAGTTTGTGTCTTTTCTCTCATCTGCCTTATTTGTTCTCTTTCTCTCACTATCTTCTTACCCAATCCAAAGAAAATAGATTATACATGGACCTGGAGTTTCCTGTTAGAAAATGTGTTTACAATGGGGCTGAGTACACACAGAAGAGATTTGCTGTAAACTGAACTTGGGCTTATCATCATGGAAGCAACCATGGTATTTGGCAGCCTCTGTGATAATGATATCATAAAGAAGACTGGTGTAATTTAAATTGAATCCTGCCATGTGTCCATTCTACAATGAGCAGAGTCAAAATGTAGAGATGATTCCCTCAGTGCTTCCAAAAGAAGTCACAGTCAGTCCAAGCTAGACTGCTGACCTGTTCTCATTAATAGTACAAGAAAAGGCTAGAAGTTCAGAGATGAACACTTAGGCCTGAATTTTCCATAGGCACTAAGAGAACAAAATAGAAAGTTATTATTATTTCTTTTGCTAAATACATGGTCTTAAGCATGCACCAATTTAAATTTAACAATTTAAATGGCAGCAGCCCTAATATATTATGTTTAATTATATTAAATGTTATTAGACAATAACTTTTCACTACTGATCTTCCTTTGTGATACAAGGATATATCTCAATATTCCAGATAGAAGACAAGACCAAGGCTTACTTAAACACTGCAATGTCTCTCAATAGCTGAGGAAAAACAGACTTTGTTCTTAAATACTCAGGTCAAATATAAAAGCTGTATTTACCAATAATGTAACAGCATCACTTTCCTAAAGAGTACTTCTCATAAACATAATGTGTCCTTCAGTACAGTAACCACCCATGTGCTTTGATTTAAAAAATACTGAAGGATCTTCTGTCATCAAACTTAGAGATATGGTGAATTATTCAGGAATCCCACATTGTGTCTTGAATTTCAAACTGGCTTCCCTTACAAATCCCCAGGTGCATGTTATTTATGTATTTATGTACCATCCCATTATAGAATTACATTTCAACTTACTAAACATAACAGGCATTAATACTGATGCTAAAAAAATTCCCCAAACTCTAATTCTCCATGTTTTCCACAAGGTTGTAATAAAGAGGAGATAGTGGCTGATACTGAGCTTACATTGGTTGAGTCAAAATTTCTCAAATGTTTTCCCCAAACTAATGGCCTTACAACAATGACAAAAAACACCAGTCTTCTAACACCCATGACAAACTCTGCCATGAGTTTTTAGATGTGTTTTGTTGTCTATTGCCTTCCTGTAATAAAGGGAAAACTGCCCCAATTATGTTTTTAACTACAATTTCTATTGTAGTAGTTCTAACAGTCTGGCTCTTATTACCCAACTCCCATAACACATAAATGACTTCTTATGTTCAGAGTCTTTGTTTTCTGTTTAGATTTATTTTGGCCCCTTAGAAGGACACTTCTCCGAGACTTCCTAACTGCTGCCCTTTGTACATTACCTCTTTGGTCAGTTCAAAAAGTTAAGAGAGATCCATTGCACAAATCCCTTAAAAGAAGTACAGATGACCTCTCATAGGGTGGCCAATGCACCAGCTCATTCATCATTCCTCTTGTCATATCAACAATGCTGGATTCATGGAAAGAGAGGAACATTTGTGAAAAGCATGGAGAACTGGAATGAAATGGAATGGCTAAATACAAGAATGGAAAACACATTGCCATAAAAACATTTCTTAAAATTTAACATCTCAAAATGAAAATTTGGATTAGCAAGGTAGCTCAGGTATTTTTCATGGCCATGCAAACTGGAAGACTGAAGGTCATACAAAAACCCTTGAAAGAACCTGATATGCTGATGGGAACTGATATTCTCAGTGAGTTATGTGATTATATGCAGATCCATTGAGAGTGTTGACCAATGAGGGGCTCTGTCTCTACATATGAATATCTGTGACTTTGATATATCCTGGTATTTTCTTTGGTCTGCCACATCTTGTAAGCAAAGTAATAAATGAATTATTCCAACATGTGCACATACAAATACACACATAAAAGTTTCTGCCCTATCAGGAACTCTGCAGTCTGGTGCTCACCCACTTTCTACTTAAACTGACACAAGATGTGCTATCAACCACAATTTTACATAGTGTTTTCTCCTTTTGTATACATTGAAGATGCTACCAGAATTTATAGGAACATATAGGAATTATAGTAGGAACAATTTTGTTCAAATGAGGATAAGTATAAAAATGTTAGGTAACACCACAATATTCAGGATATTTGAGAACTGCTATCATTATTGAATATTCAAGGAGATTGTAGGCCAAAGGAATGAAAAAGAAGAATACTGAGCCGGGCGGTGGTGGCGCACGCCTTTAATCCCAGCACTTGGGAGGCAGAGGCAGGCGGATCTTTGTGAGTTCGAGGCCAGCCTGGTCTACAAAGCAAGTCCAGGACAGCCAGAGATATTCAGAGAAACCCTGTCTCGAAAAACCAAAAAAAAAAAAAAAAGAAGAATACTGTAGACTCTGAAACACAGAGAAACCTGGGGATGTTCCTGGGAAACTATTGAGATACAATCTAACACATACAATGGTTTCATGGCAGGAAGTAAGGCCATATATACTTTTTTGCATTATATGACATAAATTTTCTCAATATCTTTATTATTAATACACTGTGACCCAGGGTGATCTCAAACTCACTGTGGCCTAAAGATGTTCTTAATTTTTTTTCTTTCTACTGTAACTCTTGGGTCCTATGGTTATAAGCATGGGACCTAAGCCGAGTTTACGGTGGTACTTGTGAATGATGCCAGGGCTTTGCATACACTAAACAAAAAATCTAATATACATAAATACGTACATACGCACACACACAATTAGGAGCTTCTATATGTAGAGTGTGAGTGTGTGTGTGTGTTTTACAAAAGAGCAGGAAAGCTGGGTACTAATCTGCAGAAGAGTCAAATTAGACAAGAATAAAATCAAAATGGGTAGAAAACCTTAACATAGAACACGAAACACTGAAAATGTAAAGGGAAAACTCAGTGAAGACTTGTAAAGACATTGGTATAGGCAAGAATTTACTGAATGTAATATAGCTATCTCACAAATTAGCTACAAAGTATCAAAATACATAATTACATAAAAAAATCTTTATGAACAGCAAAGCAAACTATCATCAGAAAACCATAGAGTCATAGAAAACATTTACTATTATTGTTTTGTCGGTAAATTAATGTCAAGATCTTTCAGTTAACAGAGGTTGTACACTACCAACCAACAAATGGGGTATGACAAGAACAGATTATGTTCAAAATAAGAAGCAGCAACAGCCAGCAGACATTTTAAAATGTTTTCAAAATTTCTGATCATTCGGAAAATGCAAAATGCTTCCAGGATTTTGAGCAGAGTGAGAATTATTCAAGACACACACATACTTCAGTAGGAAAGAATGAATAGAAGAAATGACTAGTGTGGATCACTTTATTGGGAGTTGTTCTGGTGCTTTGTGTATTCAGATGCTAAATTCTGGACCTCAAAACCTGGTTGGAGTCCAGATGAGTACATTCTCATGTACATTGCACATTATTGTGCTACCTTTGCTCCCCAATAAGTGCTGAGTTGTCAATAAAGAAAGCCTGGCCTGTAGCTGGGCAGAAAACAAGTTGACAGAGTTTGGCTTCTGGGCTTGGAGTCTCAAGTAGAGACTAGGAGGTGGGAAGGTGGGAAAGTGGGAAGGAGAGACAGAGAGAGAGACAGACATAGAGAGAGAGAGGGAGGGGAATGAAATAGGGATGGTAGCCATGAGGTGAAGATCCAGGAGCTATCATGAGAAGACACATGGAACATAAAGAACCAGACCAATACTAAATGCAAATATCTTGGGGATTTGTGGAGGGAAGAAGACAAAATAGCATAAAGGGTTCATATTTGCCCACCTCTAGTGTTTTAAAGCTGTTATAAATCTAATAAGCCTCTGTGTTTTTTATTCAGGTACTAAATGGTCTAAAGTAGGGGAGAAGCCCCTAACAGACATTTAGAATCAAAGGGTGGTATAACAAAACCCCTGAAAAAATAATCCTACAATATTTCTTATTATTTCCTGATTTACATCAATTCCATTGAAAATCATTTGCAAAGAGATGGTGAAACAGTGGACAAATGTGTGGTTGAAACATTAATATTTAAGGGAAAATAAATTTGCCTAGAATTTAACTTATTAACAAAGGTAAATAGAGTAGATAAATTGATATTCATAATTCTTCAATTAGAAATTGTGTATATGCTAGAAAAAATAATCAAGAAAAGGATGGCTAGATTAAGATATATCATGAAATCCATGTTTTTTTCAATAAAAGGAAATAATACCATTATGAAATTTTTATAATTACCACAAAGAAAATGTTACATCCTGTAGCACAAAAAAAAAATGCTCATTAGGATGAAAACGAACACCCTATTAGAAACATTATAAAGTCCATGTTTTCAAGTAATAAGTTCTTTAACATCATACATGTGTGTCATTCTGACCACAACAGAAGTACTCATACTTTTTCAAATACCATTATCAAATGTCCAATTAACTATATTTTCAAGTACATTTGAAAAATAGTGCTCCCCACACATGTAGAGATATTGCCTGTTACTACTCTCCTAATGGAATATTGTTGCCAATGCTTATCTTTTAAATTATCACAACATGAAAGAAAATCTAATTAGAGATTAAGACACAAAAATACTGTAATAGAAATATTCCTCACCCCACTTTTAATGACCTTCTTGTTGGGATGATCAGAATGAACATAAATATGTACAACCAATGAAAATGTGAGGAAAATAAACTAACGAGGGGGAAAAAAGACAAAATAACCCACTTCCCTCGTACAATCACATGAGCATGCAACTATAATTGAATTTCTATGAACACACTGGATATGTCCATTTTAGCTTAAGTTATCAAGACTTACTCAGTATCTACAAAATTTTCTTGTATGATCATTTTACCTGATCTACTGTCCCTCAGCTGGTGCCTTGGCACTTCACCCAGGTTTTAGCAAAAAGCATAATCATATCACCGGGACCTAAATTTATCTTCATTCCTAATTGTCTATCAGCAATTTTATTTTGTCTATCTGCATTTCCCTTTTCACCATAGTGTTCTAAATTGAGTGCAAGCCATCTTTCTCCATTTCAGATCTTGATACATGGATCCTACAAGTACAGAAATGTCAATATGGAATAAAATAAATTTTACTTCTTTCACAAAGAATCCTACATAGGCATTTCTCTCCATAAGAATCCTAGTCATTCTACCAATTTGTCTGCTACTGTTCTCTAATCCTATAGGCGTGAAACTGAGTAAGGGACAACCCTCACTGGACAAAAATCAATATCAATGTGTCTTCTTGAACATATCTATAGACATTTGCAAATATTTAGACACAGGCATCAAATAGGGGAAGTGAGGCAAGATTTTCAGAATCTGAAAGATTTTAATCAAAATTAAAAAAAAAATTGTGAGTCCTGTGAATGTATTGAAATAAAAGAAGTCTCAACTCCAAATTCTCACATTTCTCCTCTTTGATAAGCAATAGAAGCTAGCACAGGCAATCCCTGACATTTAAATATCACATAAGAAACTTTGTAGCTACTATAATAATTGGCATTATTTCTCACAGAAAGCCACATTGAAAATTGTCAAAGCAATGTGTCAACTTTTTCTTCAGTGTTCCTTCTGCAGAGAAAACTTTAAAAATATTTCATACCTGATTAGCTAATGGCAGGACAGAGCAAGGTAGAGAGTTTCAGAGTATCACATTTTTAAATAACTTAAACAAGAACAAATTATTCCTTTAGCCTTGAAAGAAAAAAAAAGATAGGTAAACAGAAAAATGCACCTGAAAAAGATTTATGTGACTACAAGAGAGGAAACACTGGATGGGACATAAAAGTTATATTGATGTGGATACAAACTTCATTGAGAATAATTAAAAGTGAATTCTGAAACTGAATAAACTTTGAAAAGCACTTACATGATGTGATATTTTTCTTCAATATTAAAAGCAATTGTTTTGTTTATGATAAAATAGTTAAACAGAGGAATAAATGCAGCAATCACCACATTTCCATCACTGTATCGATTCCATTGTTGTTTCAAAAGGCATCGAGAATCATCAAAAGAGCAAGCAAGAACAAGAGCCTGTATGATCCAGAAGATAAATATCCAAGAGAACATCATAAAAATAGAAGTGTCTATCACAGAGCAAGCATTGGGTATGTGGATCTGAAAGTGGGCATTGGCTATATACACAGCTTGTGCTTTGTGAGCTCACATATGTGTCATATTGTTGATGAGTGAAGTCATCAATCTATTTGTGTATTTCTTTAGGCAACAGTCATCTACTCTATGGAGAATTCTGAAAAAGTTTCTTCCCTGAGTCTTCCCATCTGAGATACCACATTCAATACAACAAGTTTCAAAATATATTTGTAGATCTTCTTTATCCTCGGGCCACATTATTTCATCTATGAGAACAGACAGTAAGACCCCAGGGATGACTCCTCATGAGTAGAGTTGTACAGAACTCTGTACCATGGATGATACAAATGTCTTTAACAGAGGAGGCCATGGGAGTTGAGAAGAAGAACATTCAGAAAATATCAAAGCCAGAAATGGCCCAGTGAAAATCAGTAGGACACCTTATTCTCTAAAGTCACTTATTGCCTATGTCAATCAAAATTGTCATTAGTCTGGAGGAATCTTAAAGCCCTATCTGTATGAATTATGCATGTTTGCATATTGATATTTCATAAGTGTCTCCCTAAAATCTAAAATACTTTCTGTCTTACTCCAGGGAAATTTATAAGCTGAATTCATGAATTCCAAATCACTGGTTTAACATCAATGCTTAGATTATGTATCCTGATTTCATGCTGAACTCTGACCCATTGTGTTATTGTATCTTCTTTTCAATGGAGAATCATTCAGTGTAAAATCCTGATTCCCTCCCTCCATACATCCATAGAAAGAGCTTAATCAATATTTATTCTTTCCTTTGAATGTAATACAGTTAAAGAAACCCTTGCATTTTCAATAATAATAATAATAATAATAATAATAATAATAATAATACCTCATATGTTTACCCACTGCATGGTAGTTCACAGCATTTTAAATGAAGTTACCCTGAAGAGGGAAAAGTACCATGATTGTAAATTTAAATTTCAAATGATTCAGATGATAAAGTATGCCTAATAGCTCAGCCCTATCTTTAGAAGGTTCAGTGATATGATCAAAATCCGTTATTCTAGTTGTTTACATAAGCTAAGTGACAAAGGTATATATATATATAAAATGTAGCTCCTAAGGTGAGTACTGCCACACACCTCAAATATATATCAGCTGTGTATAGAGAGAAGAGGTTTTCCCTTCTGAAAACATTTACTGATCATCATAATGACCTGCACTTTCTTATCTTAAAATTATAAGTGACATGTAAAGGATGAGCCTTGGCACACAGCATAGTGTGTCTTAGGACAGGATGCAATGCTGGCAATATTCCAGGTCTGGTCTGCTCTGGGGACTGGTGGGCCCACTGCAAGGGCTGATGAACCCTGCAGGTAATGGGGAGTGCTGATGGCCTGGTTGCAAGGGCTGATGAACCCTGCAGATAATGGGGAATGCTGATGGCCTGGTTGCAAGGACTGATGACCCCTCCAAGTAATTTTTGAAGATAGCTAGCTATGGGAGAGGGAGAGAGACAGAGAGAACTATTGTTTTTATACTCTGAATGAGGGCTTTCTAAATCAAAGAAAGAATTAGCTCATGTTAAAAGGCATTTATCACAAGAACAAATAAAACTTGCAATAGGAGGGCACTTAGCAATCACATATTTTAGTACTCAGTTAAATATTGCTTTTTTATACACAAGTTAAGCTTAAGAAGTATATTATGTCAAACCTGACAAGGTATAAGAATTACAGTGAAACAGTTTGTGTATTTACGATTTGTACTAAATTTAGGCATTCCTTGGTAGCCTTATTGTCTCCTGAGCACAAGGGAAGTATAGAGTCCTTAATTGGATTTGTGCTTTGTATCTTGAGTCAGTCTTATCATCTTTTTTTTTTAATAATTTATTTTTTATTTCTTCAAGTTACATCTCAATCACAATCCCCTCCCTACTCCCCCCTCCAGTCCCAACCTTCCACCCTACTCCCCCTCAGACCCACCATCCTCTTCCCTTCTTTTTTTTTTTTTTTTTTAGTTTACGGTATTTATTTTTCCCCCCAACAGCTCTCCCTTTCAGTCCAAATAATGGTTCTTTTTCTTATAACTATAAATACAATACAAAACAACAGAAATAAATAGGCCACGATTATAAGAGTTATTTGGCTTAGCATACATTCCCAATGTCCGGTCCATATGTATTTGGCACCTGACTTTAACATTCTACTATCTAACCATCTCCATGAGTTTAAAGTTCTATATCTAACTCAGCTTTCATGCTAACTTGCCTCATAATTTAAAAAATATCTTCTTAGATCCAGAACACCCTCTTGATTCCTAAACAACTCAAAATTTAACTATGAGACTCTAGCTATCTATTCTTCAACCACCTCAGAGACCTGAGAGGGATAAATATATCTACTTATATAGGAAGTGCAGGGCCTGCAGCTTCCAAAACTAAGAAATGACATACCAGTGGCTGCCTGGACAGTTCCCATTTTCTCTCCATACATTACAGCATCAATCTTCAGCCATTTGGCCCCATTTCTCTGACAGACATTGGTTGTAGAGCAGGAATTATGAAGGACTTACCTACCCTGTCTTGGCAGAGCTAGGCTGTCGACTTACCTGCTTCCAAGTTTTGTCCTTTTTGGACAGAAGTCTGTCTACAGTTGAAGCAAGTGGTTTTTCTTGCCAAGAGAATGGCTTACCACCAATTTAATCATCTCCCACTGGAGATTCTTCGATGCTCATCTTCTACTTGGAGTAATATAGGGGGTGCTGTCAGGAGCTGACATGTCTCGATATCAAAAAATCTTAAGTTAAGAAAACATCTTTGAATGCCATATTCTGCAGATCTCTTGAGGTTTTTGAAGATGCCCTATCTATCTCTTATATTTAGATAAGCAAATATTGCTTGTCTCTTAGCAACTTGATTTCTGAGTAGCTTAGAAAATAACTGTGATAGACTGTCATAGTAACTAACAAAATGACACGTTTTCATGACTATTAGTTTCCGTTTCTTAATTATCCTAAACAGTTTATGTCGGTTGGTAGCGAGAGGTCAAAACTTGACATTTCATTTTTAAGTATTACTACAAACAATACCTTTAAGAAGCATTACCCTTAATTTTGTATCAATATACAAAGATCAATACCAATGTGGCCAAATATAATCTTAATTTTGTATCAATATACAAAGATCAGTACCGATGTAGCCCAATACAATCTTAATTTTACATTAATATACTAGGGTCAATACCATTGTGGCCAAATATAATCTTAATTTTGTATCAATATACAAAGATCAATACCGATGTAGCCCTATACAATCTTAAATTTGCATTAATATACAATGATCAATACCAATTTAGCCAAATATAATATTAATTTTGTATCAGTATACAAAGGTATAAAGCTATATTCAATAATCTGTCCTTTTTTCTTGTTCTTTCCTATACTATGTCTATGTCCCATTTTTCTCAAGTCTGTTCACTCCTATATAGGAGAGAAAGGAGGATACAGAAAAGCAAAAGAGAGAAGTCCCTGGGTCTAACCTCTAAAACCCATTTAACAAGACCATTTAACAGCTTGTAGTCTTTTCCCCTAAATAACAAAATTTTCTATTATCTATCAAATAACCAAAGGGGGAGAACACCCTCCCCACCTTCTGGGGATGGGACGCTGTTCTCTTAAAATGACTTCCTGCTGATTTGGGACGTAGTAAACCTGTTTGGGGCCCAAATAAGAATGGAAAAATGGTTAAAAATGTTAATAGAATCATTTGATGTTCAGTCCCTTTGTGCTCAGCTATTTAGATGTCCTACGAAGTTCATAGACAGAAGCTGATCTTCAGAACTTTACTGAAGATCTGGTTGGAGTAGTCTGTGGAGCTGAACGATCTTAGCGATTTTGAGTTGTTGTGGTTATAGACTTTTGAGGAAACTGCTATTGAAGAAGTCTGCAAGGCTGGATCATCTGGGCCACTCGTCTTCTTTGGTGTCTGATCTGTTTTCTGCTGAGGTTTCCGTTGTCCAGTTGTCCCTGGATTTCTTGAATGGATGCTTTAAATCTCCTGGAAAGATAAGAACAGAGCCCTGCCCTAATCCTAACTCTGGGACAATTACCTTTTTTTGGGGGGGGTCAGGTAATATTTTTCCTGGAGCAAATTTGGTTTTTTTGATAATATATAAAGTATTACCTTTCAATCCGGATTAAAGAAGAAATTATTTTGATATTTTGGAGCTAAACAAACCTTTAGTGTATATATTTTGCGATCTCAAAGGACAATTTGTTTGAATTGCAGCCTGCCTTTTGTAAGTAGCTTTTAAACTTAAATCTTTCCAAATCCTATGTGCCTGTCTCTGCATTCTAAATTTTGGGATCAAAGACATGTGGTTTCCAACTGATGGGATTAAAGATGTGCTCCTCCACTCCTGGATCAAAGTTTTTCTCTGTTTAGAGCTTGTTTTGTATCAGGTGGCCTTGAGCTCTGAGATCTGCCTGTTTCTGTCTCTAGTGTGTTGGGATTAAGGGTGTATTCTTCCCCAATGATGTGACTAAGGGTGTGCACCATCAACACCCTGTTTCTTGTAACTCTAGAATTTATAAGACAACTCGCTCTATAGTGATCCTCCTGTCTCTGCTGGAGGTAAAGGCATGGGCTAACACCATGCATTATTTTACCTTAGCTCTAAGTTTTTTCAACTCTTGGAGGTTTGTAAAACCAGGTTGAACAGCTGTCACCTTTAATTTATTTACAGTGTTTTAAACCTGTTACCTGCTTTTTAATGCCAAACCATGGAAATAGCCTATACCTCTACAAAAAAAAAAAACCAAAAAACAAAAAAAAACTTTTAAGCTGATATCAAGTTTGTGTAATCTCTGTAGCCACCTGCAGTCTAACATTCTAATCTGAAATTAAGGCCATTTTCTTTTCATGCCAGTAAGGTAAATAATAGTTTGAAATTTTTATATTGTATTTTTATTATATTTTTAAGCTTATTAATTCTTTTCTTAAAAAAGTATTATTTATTTCTAGAACATAGTTTCCTCCCTCCTCCCCTCTTGGCCCCTCCCTTCCTCTCTCCTTCCCTCCCTCTCTCCTTCCCTCCCTCCCTCCCTCCCTCCCTTCCTCCCTCCCTCCCTCCTTGTTCCACTACTTGGTACTCTCCTTTTCCTCAGATGAGGTGGGTCCTCACATATCATACTCCCTCAGATCTTGCGTCATGTGAGGCCCAAGAGCTTACACTCGTACTGGAGCTTGATAA
Source organism: Lophiomys imhausi (assembly GCA_907164525.1). Taxonomy (NCBI): domain Eukaryota; kingdom Metazoa; phylum Chordata; class Mammalia; order Rodentia; family Muridae; genus Lophiomys; species Lophiomys imhausi. The sequence continues at coordinate 784,564 of CAJQZJ010034231.1, forward strand.
GGCACACCATCTAGGGTGTGGGGTTCCACTAACCTGCAGCAGATTCCATGACTCACTGGTGGGTAGAATTTTTCCTAGGATAGATATGCTAGGTTCCTGTCTATTTGGGTGTGTGGGTTGTAGGATAGTTATCCTCTGATGTATGGTTAATATCCATTTGTAAGGGAATACATACCATGTTTATCTTTCTGGGACTGCGTCAGCTCACTTAGGATGAGCTTTTCTAGTTCCATCCATTTGGTTTTGAATTGCATGATTTTCTCATTTCTGATAGCTGTGTAGTATTCCATTGTGTATATGTACCACAGTTTTTTATCCATTCTTCAGTTGATGGACATCTGGGTTGTTTCCAGTTTCTGGCTATTACAAATAAAGCTGCTATGAGCATTGTTGAGGCAATGTCCTTTTGGTTTCGTTTCAGATCTTTTGTATATATGCCCAAGAGGGGTATGGCTGGGTCTTGAGGTAGATTTATTCCCAATTTTCTAAGATATCTCCAGATTGATTTCCAAAGTGGTTGCACAAGTTTGCAGTCCCACCAGCAATGGGGGAGTGTTCCCCTTTCTCCACATCCTCGCCAGCATGTGCTATCATTTGAGTTTTTGATCTTAGCCATTCTGACAGGTGTGAGATGGAATCTCAGAGTTGTTTTAAGTTGCATTTCCCTGATAACCAAAGATGTTGAACATTTCCTCAAATGCCTCTCAGCCTTTAGAGATTCCTCTTCTGTGAATTCTCGGTTTAGCTCTGTACCCCATTTATTGATGGGGTTATTTGATTTTTTGGTGTTTAATTTCTTCAGTTCTTTATATATTTTGGATATTAGCCCTCTGTTGGGTTGGTGAAGATCCTTTCCCAGTCTGTAGGCTGCCGTTTTGTTCTAAGGACAGTGTCCTTTGCCTTACAGAAGCTTTTCAATTTTATAAGGTCCCATTTATTGATTGTTTGTTTTAGTGCCTGAGCTATTGGTGTTCTATTCAGGAAGTTGCTACCAGTGCCAATGATTTCAAGGCTTTTTCCCACTTTCTCTTCTATTAATGTTAGTGTGTCTGGATTTATGTTGAGGTCCTTGATCCACTTAGACTTAAGTTTTGTACAGGGTGATAAGTATGGATCTATTTGCATTCTTCTACATGTTGACATCCAGTTAGACAAGCACCATTTATTGAAGATGCTTTCCTTTTTCCATTGTATGTTTTTGGCTTCTTTATCAAAAATTAAGTGTCCATAGATGTGTGGGTTTATTTCTGGGTCTTCAATTCGATTCCATTGGTCAACTGGTCTGTTTCTATACCAGTACCATGCTGTTTTTATTACTATTGCCCTGTAGTACAGCTTGAAATCCGGGATGGTGATACCTCCAGATGTTCTGTTATTGTACATGATTGATTTAGCTATTCTGGGTCTTTTGTTATTCCATATGAAGTTGAGAATTGTTTTTTCCAGATCTGTAAAAAATTGAGTTGGTATTTGGATAGGAATTGCATTGAATCTGTATATTGCTTTTGGTAAGATTGCCATTTTTATTATGTTGATCCTACCTATCCATGAACAAGGGAGATCTTTCCATCTCCTGATATCTTCTTCAATTTCTTTCTTCAGGGTCTTGAAGTTCTTATCATACAGGTCTTTCACTTGCTTGGTTAGAGTTACCCCCAGGTATTTTATATTATTTGTGGCTATTGTAAAGGGTGTTGATTCCCTTATTTCATTCTCAGCCCATTTATCTTTTGTGTAAAGAAGGGCTACTGATTTTTTTTAATTGATTTTGTATCCGGCCACCTTGCTGAAGGAGTTTATCAGCTGTAGAAGTTCTCTGGTGGAATTTTTGGGGTCACTGATGTATACTATCATATCATCTGCAAATAGGGATACTTTGACTTCTTCCTTTCCAATTTGTATCCCCTTGATCTCTTTTAGTTGTCTTATTGCTCTAGCTAAAACTTCAAGTACTATGTTGAAGAGATATGGAGAGAGTGGGCAGCCTTGCCTTGTCCCTGATTTTAGAGGAAATGCTTTATGTTTCTCTCCATTTAGTTTGATGTTGACTATTGGCTTGCTGTAAATTGCTTTTATTATTTTTAGGTATGGTCCTTGTATGCCTGATCTCTCTAAGACTTTTATCATGAAAGGGTGCTGTATTTTGTCAAAAGCTTTTTCAGCATCCAATGAGATGATCATGTGGTTCTTTTCTTTCAGCTTGTTTATGTGGTGGATTACATTGATGGATTTTCTAATGTTGAACCACCCCTGCATCCCTGGGATGAAGCCTACTTGATCATGGTGTATGATACTTTTGATGTGATCTTGGATCCGGTTTGCAAGTATTTTATTAAGTATCTTTGCATCCATGTTCATAAGGGAAATTGGTCTGAAATTTTCTTTCTCCGTTGGGTCTTTGTGAGGTTTAGGTATCAGGGTAACTGTGGCCTCATAGAATGTGTTTGGCAGTATTCCTTCTGTTTCTATGTTGTGGAAGAGTTTGAAGAATATTGGTGTTAGCTCTTCTTTGAATGTCTGGTAGAATTCTGTGCTGAAACCTTCTGGGCCTGGGCTTTTTTTGGTTGGAAGACGTCTAATGACTTCTTCTATTTCCTTAAGGGTTATAGGACTGTTTAATTTGTTTACCTGTTCTTGATTTAACCTTGGTAGGTGGAATCTATCAAGAAAATTGTCCATTTCATTTAGATTTTCCAATTTTGTGGAGTACAAGTTTTTGAAGTAGGACCTAACGATTCTTTGGATTTCCTCAATGTCTGTTGTTATTTCCCCCTTTTCATTTCTGATTTTGTTGATTTGGGTATTTTCCCTCTGCCTTTTAGTTAGTTTAGCTAAGGGCTTGTCTATTTTGTTGATTTTCTCAAAGAACCAGCTCTTGGTTTTGTCGATTCTTTGTATTGTTCTTTTTGTTTCTAAGTTGTTGATTTCAGCCCTGAGTTTGATAATTTCCTCTCGTCTGCTCCTCTTGGGAGTGTTTGCTTCTTTTTGTTCTAGCTCTTTCAGGTGTTCTTTTAGGTGGCTAGTATAGGAATTCTCCAGTTTCTTTTTGAAGGCACTTAGAGCTATAAACTTTCCTCTTAGCACTGCTTTCAATGTGTCCCATAAGTTTGGGTATGTTGTGCCTTCATTTTCATTGAGTTCTAAGAAGACTTTAATTTCTTTTTTTATTTCTTCCCTGACCCAGAGGTCATTGAGGAGAGAGTTGTTCAGTTTCCATGTTTTTGCAAGCACTCTGTTGTTTTTGTTACTGTTGAAGCCTAGCTTTATTCCATGATGGTCTGATAAGTTACAAGGAGTGATTTCAATTTTCCTGTATCTGTTGAGGCTTGCTTTGTGACCGACTATATGGTCGATTTTGGAGACGGTTCCGTGAGGTGCCGAGAAGAAAGTGTATTCTTTTGGGGTGAAATGTTCTGTAGATATCAATTAGGTCCATTTGATTCATGACATCTGTGAGGTTCATTATTTCTCTGTTTGGTTTCTGCATTGTTGATCTGTCCAGTGGTGAGAGTGGTGTGTTGAAGTCTCCCACTATTAATGTGTGAGGTTCAATGTGGGATTTGAGCTTCAGTAGTGTTTCTTTAATGAATGTGGGTGGTCTTACATTTGGGGCATAGATGTTTAGTATTGAAATTTCATCTTGGTGGATTTTTCCTTTGATGAGTACATAGTGTCCTTCCCCATCTCTTTTGATTAATGTTGGTTGAAAATCCAATTTGTTGCATACTAGAATTGCTACTCCAGCTTTTTTCTTGGGTCCATTTGCTTGGTATATCTTTTTCCAGCCCTTTACTTGGAGATAATGTCTATCTTTTTTGCTGAGGTGTGTTTCTTGTAAACAGCAGAATGTGGGATTCTGTTTTCGCATCCATTCTGCTAGCCTGTGCCTTTTTATTGGGGAATTGAGTCCATTGATGTTGAGAGATATTAGTGACCAGTGATTGTTACTTCCTGCCATCTTGATGTTGATAGAAATAGTGTGTGAGTGAGCTTCTTTCCTTTTGTTTTTGCTGCAGGCATGCTATTTGCTTCCTGTGCTTTCTTGTGTGTAGTTAACCTCTTTGGGTTGAAGTTTTCCTTCTAACATCTTCTGTAGAGCTGGATTTGTGTATAGATATTGTTTGAATTTAGCTTTGTCATGGAATATCTTGTTTTCTCCATCTATGTTGATTGACAATTTTGCAGGGAATAGTAGTCTGGCCTGGCATTTGTGGTTTTTTTAGGGTCTGCAAGATGTCTGTCCAGGCCCTTCTGGCTTTTAGAGTCTCTGAAGAAAAGTCAGGTGTGATTCTGATAGGTTTGCCATTATATGTTACTTGACCCTTTTCCCTAGCAGCTTTTAAAATTCTTTCTTTGTTCTGTACATTTAGTGTTTTGATTATTATGTGGCGGGAAGATTTTCTTTTCTGGTCTAATCTATTTGGGGTTCTGTAAGCTTCTTGTACAGTTATAGGCATCTGTTTTTTTAGATTTGGGAAATTCTCTTCAATGATTTTGTTGAAGATATTTTCTGGTCCATGGAGGTGGGACTCTTCTCTTTCTTCTATTCCTATTATTCTGAGATTCTGTCTTTTCATTGTGTCCTTGATTTCCTGAAGGTTTTGTGTCAGGACTTTTTTAGATTTGACATTTTCTTTGACAGATGTATCCATTTCTTCAATTTTATCCTCTGAGCCTGAAATTCTTTCTTCCATCTCTTGTATTCTGTTGGTGATGCTAGTGTCTGTAGTTCCGATTCTTTTCTTAAGGTTTTCCAGTTCTATGGATGTCTCAGATTGGATTTTCTTCATTGCTTCAACTTCCCTTTTCAGGTCTTCCATTCCTTTAAGTGCTTTATTCATTTCTATCACCTCCTTTGCAGTACTTTGTTGTTGCTCTCTGAGGTATTTGATTTCCTCCCTTAGGCCTTCTATTATTAATATAAGCGTAGGATTAAGGTCATTTTCCTTTGCTTCAATTGGGTTCAGCTGTCCAGAGTTGTCTGTAGCATTATTGCTAGGATCTGGAGACATCCTATTGTTTTGGTTTTTTTTTACCATGTTCTTGCGCTGACCTTTTGTCATCAGATGGACACAGGTGTTATCTGTTTGTTTCTTTTGTTACCTGACCTTGGTGCTCAGGAAAACTCCCTGCCCTGGGGGTTGGCTGATCCTGAGATCCTGGTGTTTACCTCCAGATGGCAGGCAGATTCCTGTAATAGACTGACTGGCTCTCGGAGAGGAGGGTGGCTGCTGCTCTCCTCAACTGCTTGTGACCCAATTGGACCAATATAGAGGGGATTGGAGTGGGGAGAGGGCTAGCCTCTGAGGACCTGGGAGCTGACAGGTTTCCTCAGAGAGGCAGGGAGAGCTGTGGTTGGGTCTGTGTTCTCCTCTCACTGACCCAGTTGTTCTGGCTCCCCAGCTGGGCTGACTATGCAGGCAGGGAGCTCCACCCACAACAGATGCCGGCCTCAGTGCGCCTGTTGCTGACTGCCTCAGATGCTTGGGTGCTAGGGTGAGTGACCCACCCGCCCCAGTATTTGTGGAGAACACACTGTCCCGGGCTCTGTTTGCAGGCAGTCTTGGCTCCTAATTGCTTTGCTGTGACTGGGTTAGGTCTCTGCCTCTCCGCTACAGTGCACACTGTGCCACCATGTTGGAAACTCCGGAAAGAAATAATCTCACTTACCTTTGCTCTTGTGATGCGGCTCGAGTGCAGGCTGGATATCAGGCAGACAGGCGGGGCCGCTGGTCTGTGGCTGGAGCTGTGGGCTGGATCTGCTCCTGGGCTAGATCTCTAGCCAGAGCTCCTCTCCAGACCGGTGACGGAGCTGGCTGATCTCAGGGTTGTGTTCCCGGGAACTGCGTGGGCTATTTACCTGGTGACCGGTCTCAATGTTCGCTGTGGGCATTCAGACACCGTCTGTGTTTCACTGTAGGCTAGGTGACCTCACATTCACTCCACAATGACTAATCTCATTCACCTACTACTCAGATGCACTGCTCTATGGTCGGCGCCATCTTGGATCCCTCCGTCTTATCATCTTTTAAGTGAAAGCTTATCTGAGGTCATACATCTATCTCAAGACTGTCTTCTAATGAGATGCACAGTGCCTGGCAAGAGTATTTACTATAGCTGTATGCTTTTCTAATCAACTATCTAACTTCTTTAACTTCTAAAATTGTTTGAACTAAATAAGACAGTTTATAAAACTTTTTTCAATATGTAGGTTGCTATTTTTATCTAATGACAGTGTCCTTTGCCTTACAGGAGCTTTTCAGTTTAATAAGGTCCCATTTATTGATTGTTGGTCTTAGAGCCTGAGCTGTTGGTGTTCTGTTCAGGAAGTTGTCACCTGTGCCGATGAGTTTGAGGATTTTCCCCACTTTCTCTTCTAGTAGATTTTGTGTGTCTGGCCTTATGTTAAGGTCTTCAATCCACTTAGACTTAAGTTTTGTACAAGGTGATAAGTATCGGTCTAATTTCATTCTTTTACAAGTGGACATCCAGTTGGACCAGCACCATTTGTTGAAGATGTTATCCTTTTTCCATTGTATGGTTTTGGCTTCTTTGTCAAAAATTAAGTGACCATAGGTGTGTGAGTTCATTTCTGGGTCTTCAAAGCAATTCCATTGATCCACTGTTCTGTTTCTATACCAGTACCATGCTGTTTTTATTACTATTGCTCTGTAGTACAGCTTGAAATCTGGGATGGTGATACCTCCAGATGTTTTTTTATTGTACAGGATTGATTTAGATAATCTTGGTTTTTTGTTATTCCATATGAAGTTGAGAATTGCTTTTTCCAAATCTATAGAGAAATGTGTTGGTATTTTGATAGGAATTTCATTGAGTCTGTATATTGCTTTTGGTAGGATGGCCATTTTTATTATGTTGATTCTACCTATCCATGAGCATGGGATATCTTTCCATCTTCTTATGTCCTCTTCAATTTCTTTCTTTAAGGACTTGAAGTTCTTGTCATACAGGTCTTTCACTTGCTTGGTTAGAGTTACCCCCAAGTATTTTATATTGTTTGTGGCTATTGTGAAGGGTGTTGTTTCACTAATTTCTTTCTCAGCCCATTTATCTTTTGTATAAAGAAGGGCTTCTGATTTTGTTGAATTAATTTTGTATCCAGCCACCTTGCTAAAGGTGTTTATCAGTTGTAGGAGTTCTCTGGTGGACTTTTGGGGGTCACTTATGTATACTATCATATCATCTGCAAATAGGGATAATTTGACTTCTTCATTTCCAATTTGTATCCCCTTGATCTCCTTTAGCTGTCTTATTGTTCTAGCAGGAACTTCAAGTACTATGTTTGAAGAGATATGGTGAAAGTGGGCATCCTTTTCTTGAGGAAGTGCTTTAATTTTCTTGTTGAGGGAAGGTGTAATATCATTGCTTCTGATAGGTTGAATTCAATGCTGAGGTCTGGTTACCACCCCTTCTGAGGCATTCTCTTGATTGGTTAATAAAAGTCACTTATGGCCGATTTGCTGGGCAGAAAGAGTATAGGAAGGTGGGATTTCCTGAGATTAGAACAGCAACCCTGGGCACACACAGAGAATTGCACTCTTTCCTGTGGGACACAGAAGGAGACAGGCGTCTTCAGAACACTGGAAGGTAATTATAAGCACATAGCGGTTTGGAATTAAGTGATCGGGTTAACTTAGAGTAGCTAGTTGAGAGTCTTCCCAGCTAAGGGCTAAGTGTTAAAACATTAAAAGGTCTTGGTATATTTAATTATTGGGGAAAAGACTGTGGTGGCTTATAGGCCCTCAGTCCAATCAGTCCCAGGCCATCTGACTTCTACACTCCAGGACTCCCCTAGAACCCAGGCAAAGCTCCCGCCAAGCTGCTGGTAATTCTACTGGCCTAATATAACAACTTATATTAATAGAGTTTAGGTTACAGGTGGTGTAGGCCACCCTTGGTCCTGGGGCTCTTTCTCCAGGATAAATCAGGCAACAGGTTAAGGCACGTGGGTCAGGCTGCCCACTCCTCTGCCATGATGCCCCTGCTCTGCTGGCTTAATCTTACAGTTTATACTTACTAATAACTACAATAATTAATTAATTTGAAGTTTCATTTTTCTCTCCATTTGTAGAGAGCTGCGACGTGCCGCGCCCTAAAGATGGCGCCGGTTTCCACCTTCCACCAGCCCAATGGTGAGCGCTCTCGGTGGTAAACAAGTCCATATTTGGTTAAGACCGCTGATCTGGCTTGCTTCCGCATACGTGGGCCTCTAAGATAGCACCACGTGGCTTTACTTGATTGGCTGTTCATATAGTATTTAGCCTGTGGGTTGTGTCTGCCCAGGCATTCGGAAGACTGTTTTCAAGGGACCTGAATAAACTGCTTGAGAAGAGCTTTTGCGAGTTGCGTCATTCTTGCTGGTTGAGGTCGATGCGACAAGTGGTGGCCCAGAAAAGTACGGGGAACCAGAAAAGACTCAGAACTCCTGCAGTCAGGGGCAGTGCACTGGTAAGTTCCCGGGGTAAATTGGGACAATAAAGTTTCGCAGAAATAGCGAACAAAAGGTAAAGTTTCGCGGAAATAGCGAACAAAAGGTAAAGTTTCGCGGAAATAGCGAACAAAAGGTAAAGTTTCGTGGAAATAGCGAACAAAAGGTAAAGTTTTGCGGAAATAGCGAACAAAAGGTAAAGTTTCGCAGGAAACTGCGAACCAAAAGTAAATTTTTAATCATGGGATCGTCTCAGTCACATCCAATTTTTCTGGCTCTTCAGGAGCTACTTTTAGCTAGGAATTTGAAACTTAAGAAGTCTACCCTAGAGAGATTTTTTAATGAATGCGACTCCGTGGCTCCATGGTTTGCGGTGTCCGGGAATCTTATGGTATCCTGCTGGGACAAATTAGGCAGGGACTTGGATTTTGCTTGGGAGCAAGGTACTCTGAAGCATGGAGTAAGACCAATTTGGAAGATGGTGAGGAGTTGTTTAGAAGATCAGAGATGCTGTAACACAATCAAGGAGGGAGAATCAGCCTTGGAACTGCTGCAAGGGGAAAGATCTGAGCAGGCAGACAGTGAAAAGGGAAGCAAAAAAAGGCGAAAGATCTGAGCAGGCAGACAGTGAAAAGGGAAGCAAAAAGAAGGTCCCTCTCTATCCCGATCTTAGAGATTTTAGAGATTTTGAGGACTCAGAGGGCACGGATTCTGAAGGGGAGCTACACACTCTAATAGAACAGTTGGAGAGGACTGCTATTAGAAAAAGGGAAAAGAAAAAGGTAAAAGAGAAAGACACGTTGGCGGCAGTTGGTGTAAGTGAAGCCGTTGCCGCGGCGCCTTCAACTCCCCCTCCATACCCAGAAGCCGTTCAGATAGATCAGCCTGTTCAGTCCCTGAAAGTAGGGAGATCTTTCTGCCTGGGGATGTGGACACGAGTAAGAACAGAATTACAGTTTGCTTATCCGGTATACCAAGACCCACAAGGGAATAGGTACAAGGAACCACTTGATTTTAAAGTAGTTAAATCCCTTGCAGAGTCGGTTCGTACCTATGGCATTACTGCTTCTTTTACATTGGCTCAAGTGGAAGCATTAAGCAGACATTGTATGACTCCGAGTGATTGGAGTGGCCTGGCCCGTGCCTGCTTAAGTCCAGGGCAATACTTAGACTGGAAAGCTTTCTTGATTGAGTATGCCACTGAGCAAGCAGCCATTAATCATAGAAATGGAAATCCAGCCTGGGATAGAGATATGCTGCTTGGGCAGGGGAGATTTGCCAACCAGCAGACAGGATATCCCAATCAGGTTTATGAACAAATAAACCAGACAGCTATCAAGGCTTGGAAATCCCTTCCTAACAAAGGAGAGGTGAGTGGGAACTTAACTAAGATTCTACAGGTCCCCATGGAGCCCTTTTCAGACTTTGTGGCACGATTGGTGGAAGCGGCAGGAAAGATTTTTGGTGACCCGGATGCTGCTATGCCACTAATAAAACAGTTGGTCTATGAGCAATGCACCAAAGAGTGTAGAGCCGCTATCACCCCTTACAAGAACAAAGGGCTAGAAGCCTGGTTGAAAGTGTGTAGAGAACTTGGAGGGCCGTTAACTAATGCTAGTCTTGCTGCTGCGGTAGTACACTTGACCAGAAAAGGTGGAGGAAGTCCAGGAGTTTGTTTTAAGTGTGGCAAGATGGGACACTTTAAAAGACAGTGCCCTGGGGGAAGGAGTACAGAAAGTACAGGAAGTGTACAACGCCCCAGGCGGCCGGGGTTATGCCCAAAATGTAAAAAGGAACCATTGGGCTAATGAATGCCGTTCAGTGACAGACATCCATGGCCAGCCTTTGACTCAAGGTTATGGTGGCGCTCATCGAAAAAAATGAACAGCGGGGCCCACGACCCCAGGGCCCACAAATATATGGGGCAGTAGAGAATCAGGACAAAGAACAGAATCAAGAGAGATGGCCAACCCTCCGCCATCTGAGAGACCGCGGAGAGCCACTGCAGGCTCAGCAGGATTGGACCTCTGCTCCACCACCAGACTCGTATTAACGCCCCAAATGGGGGTCCAGTTAATTGAAACAGATTTTAAAGGACCCCTTGAACCTGGTACAGTTGGTTTGCTGTTAGGGAGGTCATCATCAGCCTTGAGAGGACTTATTGTCCATCCTGGGGTTATAGATCCAGATTATACAGGAGTGGTTAAGATCATGGTAGCCTCCCCCCGTGGTATAACAGCTATCTCTCCTGGAGATAGAATTGCTCAGTTGATCATGTTGCCGAGCTTACATGATCGCTATGCGGCAAGGGATCGAGAGAGAGGAAAAGATGGTTTTGGGTCCACGGGCACGAATCTGACTTTTCTCTCCTTGGATTTGGACCAACGCCCCATCTTGGAGTTAAAAGTTGATGGTAAAAGGATCCTGGGCCTTTTGGATACTGGGGCAGATAGGAGTATCATAGCAAAGAAAGACTGGCCTTCAGGTTGGCCCGTACAAGCCTCTTCTCAAACACTTCAAGGCCTGGGTTATGCTAAGACTCCAGATATGAGTGCAAGATTATTAAAGTGGCAGGACCAAGAAGGCCACTCAGGAGAAATGCAGCCATATGTACTTGAGCTCCCTATCTCCCTTTGGGGAAGAGACCTTCTAAAGGATATGGGATTTAAATTGAGTAATGACTATTCTGATTCAGCCCAACGTATGATGCAAGATATGGGATATGCTCCAGGCTTTGGAATAGGAAAATATTTGCAGGGGCGGAAGAGTCCTATATCTATGCAGCAAAGACAAAAGAGACAGGACCTGGATTTTTCCTAGGGGCCACTGAGGAGGGCATTCCCATAACTTGGAAGATGGAGGACCCAGTATGGGTTCCTCAGTGGCCACTTTCCTCTGTAAAATTGAATGCAGCCAAAGAGTTGGTGGATGAACAGATGTCTTTAAAGCATATAAAGCCATCTGTATCTCCCTGGAATACACCTATCTTTGTCATTAAAAAGAAATCTGGAAAATGGAGATTGTTGCATGACCTGCGTGCCATAAATCAACAAATGCAGATCATGGGCCCAGTGCAACGCAGCTTGCCACTTTTATCATCTTTGCCAGCCTCATGGCCCATAATAGTTATAGATATAAGGGATTGTTTTTTTCTCCATCCCTTTGTGTGCCAAAGATAGTGAGAGATTTGCATTTACTGTTCCTTCCTGTAACCATGAGGAACCTGATCAGCGGTTTGAATGGGTAGTATTACCTCAGGGCATGGCAAACAGCCCCACTATGTGCCAACTGTATGTGAGGGAAGCCATTGCTCCCTTGAGAAAGGATTTTCCAGATTTGAGATGTGTTCCTTATATGGATGATATCTTACTGGCAGGTAAGAGTGAACAAATGTTAGATCAAGCCTATGAAGAGTTAGTTCACTTATTAAAAAAGAAAAGGTTGTTTATTGCTCCTGATAAGGTTCAAAAGGAAAATGTGATTAATTATTTAGGAGCAAAGGTTGGACCTGAAAAGATAATACCTCAAAAGATTGAGATAAGAAAAGATAATTTAAAGACTCTAAATGATTTTCAAAGGTTATTAGGAGATATCAATTGGGTAAGAGGCTATTTGAAGCTACCAAATTATGAAATAAGACCCCCTATATGATATTTTGAAAGGTGATTCAGCACTTAATTCTCCTAGGCAATTAACAGAAGAAGCAAGAAAAGCTTTATATAAAGTGGAAGAAAGGTTACAGAGTGCCTTCCTAAAGAGATGGCAGGAAGGACAGCCCATTGCACTGTGCATATTTGCCACCTATGGTCAACCTATAGGATTGCTATGGCAGGACGGACCATTATTATGGACTTACTCGAAGATTTCTCCAAAAAAATCCATGGAACATTATCCCACTGCAGTTGCTGCTTTAGCCTTGAATGGTATCCAACAATGTTTGCAGTCTTTTGGAGTTGCTCCTGCCAGTATAATAGTGCCCTATTCCAGTCATCAAATTAAGATTTTGTGTGGCACTTTAGATGACTGGGCAATATTGCAATGTAGCTTTGAAGGAGTGATTGATAACCATTATCCTAAGCATCCATTGCTATCATTTTTTAAGGAGCACCCAGTGATATTCCCTAAGGTTACTTCAGCAGTACCACTTCAAGGGTCACCAAATGTGTTTACTGATGGCTCAAAGACAGGCTGCGGAGCCTATTTGATAGAAAGCAAGAGCCCGTGTTATGCCAATTTCAACTGGGCTCCCCTCCAACTAGTAGAGTTGAAAATAGTAATTGAGGTGTTTAAAAGATGTCAATTTGCATTCAATTTGATCTCAGATTCAGTCTATGTGGTCAACACAGTGAAAGTATTAGAATTAGCAGGTCCTATTAAAAATAGTAGTACTGTATGTGCCTTATTACAAGAGTTACAAGTTTTAATCTGGCAAAGAAAAAGGTGTTTTTATATTCAACATAATAGAGCACATACAGGATTACCTGGACCATTAAGTGAGGGTAATGATAAAGTTGATCAATGGACTAGGATGGAATGCATTTTTTGGAACTCATTCCTGGATCAAGCCAGACAGTTTCACCAATTATTTCATGTAAATACCAGAACTCTACAGCAGAAATTCCATTTGTCTAGAGCAGATGCTAGACAAGTGGTTTTGGACTGTCCTCAGTGTGTGATTCATCATCATCCTCCCAGTGTGGGAGTGAACCCTAGAGGGTTGATGCCACTCAAAATCTGGCAAATGGACGTTACCCACATTTCAGAGTTTGGAACCTTAAAATATATTCATGTATCTGTGGATACCTGCTCAGGTATCATACATGCTACACCTATTAGTGGAGAAAAGGCTCGCAATGTCATAGGGCATTGCTTAGAAGCCTGGGCTGCATGGGGAAAACCACAGCAGCTGAAAACGGACAATGGACCAGCCTATACGGCTCAGTCCTTTGACTCCTTCTGCACCCAGATGGAGGTACAGCTTAATCACGGATTACCATATAACCCTCAAGGACAAGGAACTGTGGAGCGTGCTCATTGCACCTTGAAAGAATGTTTGCAAAAACAAAAAGGGGGAATAGGCCAAGGCCGTACCCCCAAGGAGAGAATGTCTTTAGCCTTATTTACTTTAAATTTTTTAAATTTGGATGTTCAAGGCCGCTCAGCAGTGGACAGACATCAGGATTCTCATGGTCCACCTAAAGGCATGGTGAAGTGGAAGGATATTTTGACAGGCTCTTGGCGAGGGCCTGACCCCGTGCTAACATGGGCGAGAGGGTCTGTTTGTGTTTTTCCTCAGGATCAACAGGATCCAGTGTGGGTGCCTGAACGCCTTGTGAGGAAGATTCGTCATGAAGACCTTCCTAGGGATCCTGGTGATAGTAGCAGTGAGTATGTCAGGAATGACCGAGCCGAGATGTGGGATCCTGTCGATATTTCCAAAGCCGATCCCGGTCAGACATGATGCAACTGTGTTTCCACACTTATTTAGCAGTAATAGAAGCTTAGGCTTACCCTACCTTCCCTTTGATGATTTAAAAGCCCTATAGAGGGTAATAGAAATGTCAGCTTGAAGGGTAGTCTGTGTTTTTTAATGAGCTTCAATAGGTCAGATGATACAGAATGCATTAAATTGTCTCAGCAGTCAGCAGATTTTTTACCACAACTGAGGTTTGGGGGTAGGGGTGGTGGTTTGTTCTCAGGCAACGGTTCTCGCCTTGAAGGATGGTGGCCCACACGAGTCTCTGACCGGGACCCCCCCAGACAGCCATGCTGGGCACCTTTTTGTAGAGGATCCACAGGAGAGGAAGGACCTTTTCCCTGGACTGGATGTCAGGAGCGCAGAGCAGTTTGGGTTCAACAAGATTATTTTTCCTTTAGCCCCATGATTAGTAATATAGTGAATAAGTCTTGTACAGGAATGCTTGATATATCTACTAGGGATCCTCAGCAGACTGCCACCAATCCTTTTGATTTGTGGCTTTTGTGTGGGGTAAATGGAAGCTGCATGGACTTGGGACCTGTCATTATGCTTGGGGGAGGAATTTATCAAAGAGGTAATTTTTCCCTAGGGTCCGCTACCAAATTGGATCTTTCTACCGGTAGTGGCTCTGGTACTTGGAATTCTTTGTTTCATTCTTACCGCAATAAGACCTTTTCAGCCTCGCCAGTATGTCTCTGGCCTCCTTTTCTGTGGATTGTAAGTAATGGGAGTGCATCCTTGGGTAAAGAAAAGTTAGTATGCACTCCGGACACATGCTTTTATGCCCTGTGCTGGAATGCCACAGCCTTTCCTGTGGCTGTGGTGACTAGAATGCCTCGATATGTACCAGTTCCTGTAGAGGCCCCTAATACCATGATGCTATTCAGGCTTAAAAGAGATTTTGGCATCACTGCAGCTATTGTTACTGCCATCACTATTGCTGCTGTGGGGGCTACTGCCTCAGCTATTGCCTTGTCTAGTTCTATACAGACTGCCAATGCCCTGATAACATCTCAGCCACTGTAGCACAGGCATTGGATACTCAGACCTCTATGAATTCTCATCTCAAAGGAGGCCTTATGATAGTTAATCATTGTATAGATTTAATACAAGAACAGATTGATTCTCTTTGGCAACTAGCACAATTGGGGTGTGAGTGGAAAATGCAAGGTTTGTGTGTTACTTCGGTGCGGTATCAAAATTTTACAAAGGCTGCTAATCTGTCTAGACAATTGTCAGAGTTCCTCTTACAGGATTGGTAGGCTGAATTTGAAAATTTGATGAGAGAGCTGAGAGCAACAATCGTCCACATCAACTCCACTCGGGTGGATCTGAGCCTGGCTACTGGTTTGACTTCCTGGATACAGACGGCTATGGATCATCTTAAGGAGTGGGCGGGCATAGGCTCTTTGGTGATACTGATGATACTAGCCTCTCTGGTTTGCCTATGGTGCATCTACAAGATGAGAGCCACACAGAAGCGTAATGCAGCCATGATTATACAGGCCCTTGTCGCCATTGAGGCGGGCCAGTCCCCTCAGGCATGGCTCGCTGCCATGAAGCCTTAAATCTTCACTGAGCATAGTCCGTGCCCACTGAGGTATTCGTTCCACAGGTATTAGGGTCTGGCAAGTCAATGACGGAGTTGACGGGTAAGTCTCGGCCACCTAAGACAGGGCAGCCCCGAGTGGGGAGGCTGACCCAGAGATAGGTAAGAGTTTGAGCATCGCCCTCCTACAGGCTCAGGCCCACCGTGAGATCCCCAGATATGGGGATTACGAAGCCTTTCCAGGGACTTCTACCAACTTTAGAAAAAATAAAAAAGGAGGAACTGTAGAGAGCTGCGACGTGCCGCGCCCTAAAGATGGCACCGGTTTCTGCCTTCCACCAGCCCAATGGTGAGCGCTCTCGGTGGTAAACAAGTCCATATTTGGTTAAGACCACTGATCTGGCTTGCTTCCGCATACGTGGGCCTCTAAGATAGCACCACGTGGCTTTACTTGATTGGCTGTTCATATAGTATTTAGCCTGTGGGTTGGGTCTGCCCGGGCATTCGGAAGACTGTTTTCAAGGGACCTGAATAAACTGCTTGAGAAGAGCTTTTGCGAGTTGCGTCGTTCTTGCTGGTCGAGGTCGACGCGACATCCATTTAGTTTGATGTTGGCTACAGGCTTGCTATATATATCACCTTTATTATTCCTAGGTATGGTCCTTGTATGCCCATTCTCTCCAGGACTTTTAGCATGAAGGGGTGTTAAACCACATGATCATCTTGCTAGATGCTGAAGAAGGAGTTTTTTTAGCTTTGGGCTTTTGGATTTTAGCATGGAGGGGTTTTGGCTTTTGGTTCTTTCCTTCTGGGATGTTGGTGGAGTAGGAACTTTACCTGAGTGCCTTCTTTGCCTCTCTGAGTAAGCAGGTTTTCATCCCAGATCTGGCTCCTAGGTCGTCATTCATAAAAATGAATGACTCAGGTATTTTAGTTTTTTTTAAAAACAACAGATAATCTTTTCCTTCTACTACTCCTATTATTCCTAGGTTTGTTCTTTTAAGAGTTTCCCAGATTTCCTGGATGTTTTGTGTCAGAAACTTTTTAAATTTAATATTTTCTTTCACTGATGTATCGATTTCTTCTATTATATTTTCTGCATTTGAGATTCTCTCTCCTGTTGCTTATCTTCTGTTGGTGATGGCTGTGTCAGTATTTCCTGTTCTCTTACCTAGGTTTTCTATCTGCAGAATTTCCCTCAATTTGTGTTTACTTCATTGTCTCTATTTCCATTTTCAGGTCTTGAACAGTTTTATTGATTTCTTTCACCTGTTTGATTGTATTTCCCTGTATTTCTCTAAGGCAATTATTCCTTTCCTCTTTAAAGGCCTCTAACATCTTCATAAGATTGGGTCTAAGGTCATTTTTTATGCTTCAGCTGTGTTATTATATCCAGGGCTTGCTGTAGTAGAATATCTCAGCTCTGACTGTTGTTCATTATGTTCTTATGATGGCCTTTAGCTATTCGGTAGTCTCTGTTGCTGGCAGGCCTCTGGAAATGCAGGCAATGTTATAGACTGGAAATGGAGTTCAAGGGACAGGGTGCAATTTGCTGCTTCTGGGTGTGCCTAAGGTGACCTGGCAGTCCAGGGGCCTAGGGCAGAGTCCTACCCAGTTGTCCCAGATGTTAGTAGGTCTGGTTGTCCCTGATATAGGCAGACCTCTGGGAATGCAAGCAGAGCTGGGTATCTTTATGTAGAATTCTTTGTGATGGAAATAAGATTCATTTTATTTCAAGTTGATATTCCTGTAGCTCTGGGATCAATGCATTATGATACAAAATGGAAGAAGATGGCTTGCACTCAGTTTTGAATGCAACACCAAAAAAACAGTAATGCAGAAGCAAGGTCCAGACTGTTAACTCACAGTCTGGACCTTGCTTCTGCATTACTGTTTAAGTAGAAATTTAGGAATGTAGAAAATTAGGAATGAAGGTGAGTTTAAGTCCTAGTGATGTGATTGTGTTTTTTTGACACCTGGGTCAAGTGCTATGTCAACTATATAAAGATGCCATCTGACCCCAGTTAGCATGGCTGTCATCAGGACTTCTAATCAGTAAGGTTTTAGAGTCTGTACAAAGAGAGAAATCTTTACTTTCTGTTGCTGGCTATGACAATTATATAGCTGCTAAGGTAATACTTTGCAGGGTCCCCTCCCACTGTCAAAATTTAAAATAAAATTCTATACCAAACTCATTTTCCATTCTAACTTGAATTACTAACTTAAAAAAATCTTCTCACACCAAGAACATCATTTTAATTCCTAAACAATTTAAATTTTAACTGTGAGACAACTATCTAGTCTTCAACCACATCAGAGACCTGAGAAGGATAAATATATCCAAATAAGCAGAAAGGGTAGAGCAAGCTCCTTCTACAACTAAGACATTACATACAGTTGGCTACCTGGACAGTCCTCAATTTCTCTCTATAACATTGGAGCATTTATCTTCAGCCTTCTGGCCCAATATCTCTCACAGACATTAATTGTAAAGCAGAGATTATGAAGGACTTGCCTACCCTGTCTTGACAAAGCTAGGCTGTTGACTTACCTGCATCCAAGTTTCATTCTTTTTGGACAACATCTGTCTATAGTTGAAACAAGAGATTTTGTTTCTCTTGCCTATTTACTAGCTTGCCACTAATGCAGTCATTGTGAAAGATAGATAATAGAATATTATTGTCAGTTGACAGATAAAAATACATTGGGAATGTATATCATACCTTATAATTTTTATAATTGTTTCCCAATTGTTCTTGTATTGTATTGTATTTATTGTTATAAGAAAAAGAGCCTTTTATTGGACTAAGAGAGAGAGCTGTTGGGGGAAAACAATGCACCTTAAAATTCAATAAAAGTGGATAGGAGGGGGAGGGGGAAGAGGGTAGGAAGGTGAAACCAGGAGGGGCAGGAGGGAGGGGATTGTGATTGAGATGTAACTTCACACAATAAATAAATGTTGAAATTTTTACAAATAAAAATATAATACCATATGGCACAATATTTTCTCTTCCTGCCCCATATTCAGAATAATCATCATTGGGCTGTGGTGATTTTCTATTACTATATAATACTAAATGTTCCTATGTTATTTAGTAATTAAAATACTCTTCAATTTTATTTTAAATAATATTATTACAGTAACATATAGATTTATACTTTTCCTCCCAATATTAACCTTTTCTTCATTATGAGAACATTATATGCTCTTTTCTAGCTCTTCAAGTGACATATTAATTTTGTGCTGAATTTGTGTGCTCTATAGTTTATCATGAACACTTTCCATTCTCTAAAGCTTCTTTTGATTTCTATGAATATCATTATTACTTTTACTTAAACATATATTATAATTTTTAATATATATGCTCCACATTAGGGTCTGTATTACTGTCTACTTAGCAAAATAGTTATTATTTGGTGGAATATACTCCTCTATGCATATTTCCCTTTTATTTTATAATAGTAATTACTTTGAAAATACTTAAGTGTGACATTTGGAACAGTGTTTTCTTATTATGTACAGAGCCCTGGTCTGACTCCAGAGTATTGCATAAACTATGCTTAGCTTACCATGTTTGTAAGTATAGGACCAGAGAGACTGACCAGAAACAAAAGTTCAAGAATATCATCAGCCACAGTGAGCACAAGGTCAGACTGGTGTTCCATAAATAAAGATATTGAGAGCAATATTTAGGCATTCCTGTGCCCAGCATCATTTCACTTCTCATACTGAATCCTAATATTTTCCCTGGGTTTCCTTAGGGAACAATGTTCTTCAATATTTGTGGTCCTCTTCATTTTGCCTGGTCTCTCATTGAATAAGTAGTAAGGATAGGAGTTCTCAAATATCCTAAACACTGTGGAGTTATATATAATTATTATAGTCACCTTGATTCAAACCATAACACTCCTACTGCTGAAATTATACAGGCATGTTTATTGTGCAAGACAGTAAGAAAACACACTTTCGTTATTGTGCTCCATAGCACTTCTCACATCAGATTTATTGAGAAGTGTGTCAGCACTAGTTTGTGTAGAATATTTCCTGTTTGGGGAAAATTGTTTGCTTGTGTCTGTATGAGTGCATCTATATGGTACATTATGTGTGCAGCATGTAAAAGACCAAAGTAAACCAGAGGAATAGACATTCATGAATGATATTTATTAATATATAAAGACAGGAGTCACTCATTTGTCCTGATTCTTACCATGTAGGTGGGAAGGTTTGCCAACAAGCCCCATATATCTGAATATACTCAAGTACCTCATAGAGAATCTCAGTGTCAGAAGCTTATCAGGATTTATAAAAGGGTGTTTGAATGTAACTCAGGTTTTCTATTTTGCATGGCCAGCACTAAAACTCTCTTGCCCCACTACCCTTGTCTCTGCTGAATCCCATGGATATTGCACTTTAAACTGCCTCCCAATCATATGAGTTGCTTTACTCCAACCTCCACTCAATCAGTCACTCCCTGGGATACCATAGGCCACTCCAGCCAGGGAAGCAGGTAAGCTAACTGCAGAACTTCAACTTCCTCCCCACTACTCCACATCAAATCCCATAGTCTCATCCACACCTCTGAAGCAGAATACCTGTGGCAGTTTCCCTCTTCTCATCTCTAGCGTATCCCTCAAGTCTTCCTATCCAAACCCCCCACCCACTAACATTTTAAGGAATCCCAGGGACAGATTACATAATGCTTTACTAACATTGAATTTTTTGAATGTTAATGAAAAAGGTACCAGGTACCACTGAGAGACACTTTGTTATAGAAAAAACTGAGGAATTAAATCAGCCAATATACTATAAAGATATTTTGACTTTAGAGTAGAAACCTGCAATAGTTTTTAAGATGGGGATGTGGTTATGCATATGCGTCTACAGGGAATGAAAAAAATGTGGTTTCCAACAAAAATTATAAAGATTAGATCTGACAAGAGAGCCACCTATTAGCTGAGACATGAATGTCTTCACATTTTTCTTAACATAAGATTTTTTTATATTGAGACATGTCAGCTCCTGACAGCACTCCCATTCTACTCGAAGTAGATGATAAGCATCAAAGAATCTCCATTTGGAAATAGCTGTATTAGTGGAAAACTTGTCACTGGGCAAGAGAAATCCCTTGCTTAAACTGTAGACAGAATGCTGTCATAACAGGACAAAACTTGGAAGCTGGTAAGTCTTTCTCTACTTCTATATTATTAAAAATAATTAAGAATCTTTAATTTGTATTTATAGAAATTTAAATTTATTGGAAATATAAGATTATTTTATGTATATTGATGAAATTTAAGGCTATTTTGTATATATTTATGATTATTTTGTGTATATGTAGAAATTAAGGTTAAATTTAAGGTTATTTTGTATATATTATTATGGATTATTGGTAGGAATTTAAAATTGTTTTTTCCAACATTTATTTATTTATTAAAGTTACATCTTAATCACAGTCCCCCTCCTCCTTCCTGGTCCCACTCTCCTACCCTTTTCCCCCTCACCCTCCTATTTGCTTTTATTTTAAATTTAAGGTGTATCTCCCCCCCACACCTCCCCCTTTTAGTTCAATACATGGCTCTTTTTCTTATAACAATAAATACAATACAAAACAATAAGAACAATTAGGCACAAATTATGAAAATTATAAGATATAACATACATTCCTAATGTCCAGTCCATATGTATTTGGCAACTGATATTAATATTCTATTATCTATGTATCTCAATGACTTTAAAATTCTATACCTAACTCAGTTTCCATTCTAACTTGCATTACTAGCTTAAAAACATCTTCTTAGACCTAGAACTTCCTTTTAATTCCTAAACAACTTAAGATTTGGCCACATTGATATTGATCTTTGTATATTGATACAAAATTAAGGGTAATGCTTCTTAAAGGTATTGTACCTAGTAATGCTTAAAAATTAAGTGTAAAGTTTTGGCCTCTGGTTACCAACTGTCATAAACTGTTTAGGATAATTAAGAAATGGAAACTAATAGTTATGCAAGCGTGTCATTTTGTTAGTTACTATGACAATCTATCACAGTTATTTTCTCAGATTCTATTTTTTTTTTTTTTTTGGTTTTTCGAGATAGGGTTTCTCGGTGTAGCCCTGGCTGTCCTGGACTCACTTTGTAGACCAGGCTAGCCTCGAACTCACAGAGATCCGCCTGCCTCTGCCTCCCGAGTGCTGGGATTAAAGGCATGCACCACCACGCCCAGCTAACAATCTATCACAGTTATTTTCTAAGCTACTCAGAAATCAAGTTGCTAAGAGACAAGCAACATTTGCTTACCTAATATAAGAGATAGATAGGGCGTCTTCAAAAACCTCAAGAGATCTGCAGAATATGGCATTCAAAGATGTTTTCTTAACTTAAGATTTTTTGATATCGAGACATGTCAGCTCCTGACAGCACCCCCTAGTCTACTCCAAGTAGAAGATGAGCATCGAAGAATCTCCAGTGGGAGATGGTTGAATTGGAGGTAAGCCTTTCTCTTGGCAAGAAAAACCCCTTGTGTCAACTGTAGACAGAATGCTGTCCAAAAAGGACAAAACTTGGAAGCAGGTAAGTCGAAAAATGGTCTTAATTTCAGTTTAGAATGTTAGACTGCATGTTGCCACATAGCTCTGCCAAGACAGGGTAGGCAAGTCCTTCATAATTCCTGCTCTACAAACAATGTCTGTCAGAGAAACGGGGCCAAACGGCTGAAGATTGATGCTGTAATGTATGGAGAGAAAATGGGAACTGTCCAGGCAGCCACTGGTATGTCATTTCTTAGTCTTGGAAGCTGCTGGCCCTGCACTTCCTATATAATCAGATATATTTATCCCTCTCAGGTCTCTGAGGTGGTTGAAGAATAGATAGCTAGAGTCTCATAGTTAAATTTTGAGTTGTTTAGGAATCAAGAGGGTGTACTGGATCTAAGAAGATATTTTTAAAATTGTGAGGCAAGTTAGTATTAAAGCTGAGTTAGATATAGAACTTTAAACTCATGGAGATGGTTAGATAGTAGAATGTTAAAGTCAGGTGCCAAATACATATGGACTGGACATTGGGAATGTATGCTAAACCATATAACTCTCATAATTGTGGCCTATTTATTTCTGTTGTTTTGTATTGTATTTATAGTTATAAGAGAAAGAACCATTTGTTGGACTGAAAGGGAGAGCTGTTGGGGGGGGGAAGAAATACCTTAAATGAAAAAAAAAGGGTAGAGGATGGGGGTTTTAGGGGGAGGAGGGTGGAAGGGTGGGACTGGAGGAGGGAGTAGGGAGGGGATTGTGATTGAGATATAACTTGAAGAAATAAAAAATAAATTATTAAAAAAAAGATTTAACTGTGAGACTATAACTATCTAGTCTTCAACCACATCAGAGACCTAAGAAGGATAAATATATCTGAATAAACAGGAAGTGCAGAGCCCATAACTTTTAAAATTAAGAAATGACAGACAACTGGCTGCCTGGACAGTCCCTAATTTCTCTCTATAACATTAGAGCATCTATCTTCAGCCTTTTGGGCCAGTTTCTCTGACAGACATTAATTGTTAAGCAGGAATTATGAAGGACTTGCCTACCCTGTCTTGGCAGAGCTAGGCTGTTGACTTACCTGCTTCCATGCTTTGTTCTTTTCAGACAGGATTCTGTCTACAGTTGAAGCAAGGACTTTTTCTTGCCCAGTGACTAGCTTGTCACTAATGCAACCATCCCGAAATGGAGATTCTTTGATATTCATCACCTATTTGGAGTAGAATGGGGTGGGGTGCTGTCAGGAGCTGATATGTCTCAATATCAAAAAATCTTGAGTTAAGAAGAAATCTTTGAATGCTATGTTTTACAGATCTCTTGAGGTTTTTGAAGACCACCTTTCTAACTCCATATATTTGAATAAGCAAATTTTGCTTGTCTCTTAGCAACTTGATTTCTGATTAATTTAGAAAACATCTGTGATACACTATGCTAGTACCTAACAAAATGACAAGTTTGAATGAATATAAGTTGCATTTCTTAGTTATCCTAAACAGTTTGTAACAGTTGCTATAAAAAGATGAAAATTTTCACATTGCATTTTAAGCTTTATATAGGTATAATACCTTAAAAAGAGTTAACCTTAATTTTGTATCAATATACAAAGATATGAGTATATTCAATAATCTCCTTTTTCTCCATCATTCATATATCATGTCTATATCCCCTTTTTTGCCTTTTCAAGTCTTTCCCCCCTACATAGGAGAGAAACAAAGATAGGGAAAAGAAAATGAGAGAAATCCCTGGCTCTAACCTCCTAAACCTTGTTTAACAAGACCATTTAACAACTTGTAATCAATCCCCCTGAATAACAAGAAACATCTATGACCCATCAAAAGCTGCTTCCCCCCAAAAAAAATCACCCACCCCACCTTCTGGGAATGGGACATTGCTCTCTTACAAAAAGGTATACTTGCCTTATTGGCTTGAAAGGAAAAATGGTCTTAATTTCAGTTTAGAATGTTAGACTGCATGTTGCCACATAGTTCACACACTCTTAGATATCTGCTTATAAGTTTTCTTCCTATATATAAAGGATAATTTTGTGGTTTGTTATTAAAAAGCAGTTAAGAGATTTAAAATGTTATAAGTAGATTAAGGGTTACTACAAATCAAACTAGTTTTCTAAATCTCTAAGTGTTGAAGTAATTTGGAGCTAAGATAAAATATTTGAGCAGGGCAGTGTTAGCCCATGCCTTTAATTCCAGCAGAGATAGGAGGATCACTATAGAGTTATTTGTCTTCTAAATTCTAGAGTTACAGTGAACAAGGTGGTGATGGTTCACCCCTTTAATACCAACACTTGAGAGGCATACACACATTTAATCCCAATACACTGGACACAAAAGCATGCAAATCTCTGAGTTCAAGGCCAGCCTAACACAGAGCAAGCTCCAAATAGAGAAAAATTTAGATCCAGGGGTGCTGGTTCACACCTTTAATACCAACACCTTGGAGACAGAAGAAAGCAGATCTCTGAGTTCAAGGCCTGCCTGACACAGAGCAAGCTCCAAACAGAGAAAAATTTAGGTCCAGGGGTGGTGGTTCACACCTTTAACTCCAACAATTGGGAGGCACACGCCTTTGAGCATAACACTTGGGAGACAGAGGCAGGTACATAGGACTTACAATGATTTAAGTTTAAAAGCAGATTGCAAAAGCCATGATGAAATTCAAAGTGAATTGTCCTTTGGGACCTCAATCAAAATTTATAACTTAAAGGCATGTTTAGTTCCAAAATATCAAAACAATTTTTAAAATCTCAATTGAAGGTAATGCTTTTTATATTGTCAAAAATCCCAGTTTGCTCTAGGAAAGATATTACCTGCCAAAAAAGTAGCCCCCAGATTTAGGATTAGGGCAGGGTTCTGTTCTTATCTTTCCAAGAGATTAAAAACATCCATCTAAGGAGTCCAAGTAAAATAGGACAACTGAACTTCTGAAGAAAAGGGACCAGACACCAAAGAAGACAAGTAGCCCGGATGATCCAGCCTTGCAGACTGCCTCAATAGCTGTTTCCTCAAAAATCAACATCCAGAACAACTTCAAAATAGTTTAATATGGTTCAGCCCCACAGACTGTTCCAGCCAGGACTTCAGTAACTCTGAACTTTCCCACCCAAAATTCAGCTTCTGACTACAAACTTGTTAGGACATATTAACTTACTTAAGCATTTTCCCATTCTTATTTGGGTCCCCAAACAAGTTTCCTTCATCCCAAATCAGCAGGAAGCAATTTTGAAATAGTTTTATTTATATCTTGCTTCAATGTGTTTTGATTGTCAAAAGATGTAAATATTACTATCTGTGTATATTGAAGGAAAGTTATGGCTATTTTGTTTATGTATTGGGTATAAGAATTCATTTATATTATGTATGTAACTCTTATTATTGTTCTTATTATATATATATATATATTAATATTAGAGAAAAATTCGTTATTTAATGCAAAGGGGGGTTATGTGTTAGAAGTTAGGTCTCTTTAAGGAAATTAGTAGGCAGTTCAGATAAGCATCTGGCAGCACATAAAGGAGAGCTTGGTGTCCCTAAAACTTGGGCCATGATGGACAGAGTACAGTTGAGGCCATAGTTCTATGAACTTCCCTGTTAAAGGGGCATGGCTAAGAAACTGCAGAAATTGCACAAGTTGCACAGATGATGTCAGTTGCTGTGAGAAGCAACAGGACTGCTGGGCATCACGAGAAATCTCATGGACCCTGGAGACTGCCAAGGATCACGAGATAATGTGATATATAAGCCAGAAAGCTCCACACAGCACTCTCTTCCTCCTGCCCTCACTGACCTAGAAGTCACACTGGAGAAGTGCATAGCAAGGTATGCCATTAACAGAATTTAGGCTGGGATAGTCCAAAGCAAAGGCATGGCATAAAACCTACTGACAGGGAGTGCCTTGAAGGCATCTGTCTTGGGGGCCTAGAAAGCCAAAAAAGCAAGCAAAGTTGGGAATCCATTTGGAGAGGCATTCAGCAGTGAGACTTGCCCAGGCCAAAGAGACCATGGAGGACAGCCTCAATTCAGCAGTTGGAACAGACTGAGTTTAAAAAACCAGCCACATTCCACTCCAAAGGAGTGTGATGGAAGGGATAGGGGATAGACGGTGGGAGGGTGGGACTGAGAGGGGTGGGAAGAGGACACTGTGATGGAGATGTAACCTGAAGTAATAAATAAATATCTTTTAAAAAAAAACAGCCACAATTTGGTGGTTGAAATAAATTGGCTTTGTCAATTGGAAAAGGCCCAAATAGACTAAAGTTTGAAAAGGACTGCCTGCCAGGATTGACATAATCCAAGTTATCCTGCACGAAACTATGCTAAGAATATTGATTTCTTTTTTAAAAAGTTAAAATAGTGTTAAGTAAGTGTTTTTAGATAGGTATTAGAGTGTTAGATTATAGATTTTAGATCACTGGTTTTAGATTACAGGATTTAGGTATTTTATAGTATTTCATAAGTAGTAATAAATTCAAGTGTTTAAAAATTATTGTTTCAAATGTTAGTATCCAACTGCTCCTAAATCAACTGTCAATTCTATACCTGGAAAAGGGGGTATTAAAAGGAAGGGACATGGAGAAAATCTACTAGACAGGGGTTCCATCTATATAGCTATATGAGGAAAAATACTAGTTCCTGCTGGATAAGACTTTCCAGGTGGAGTCAGTTAGGGGAAAAATGCCCATACCCATGTAAATAACTCCTCATGTGTGCAGGACTATGTAGGAGCAAAGGCCCTTCCAGATCCTATGGATAAAACAAGGATTACTGGGGTTTTGTTCCCTGCGAGGGTCATGCATGAAAAGAACCAAAATGGACCATTACCACAGTTCTGGTTGCCTGAGGCTAGGGACTAGAGCTTGAGATTTTCCTTGTAAATCTGTATTGAAGTGTTTCAGATACTGAGATGGGAAAGTCTTTGCTCACTCTACCACTATCTACCTTGAAAAAGAGCTGTCTCTTTTCTGAGTCCCACAATGCTGAGATCTAATGAACATTACTAACTTAGTTTCAGCTTCCTCACTTTAGAAGTTATCTAAGAAGCTATGGTGCTAATAATCTTTTTGACTTCACTCATCAGCCCTTGCAGTCCTCCTGATTCCAGATTTGACTGTTTTCTTACTCCATCTTTCACTTGGAGTCCCCGTGTGAGCCCAGGAAGAATCACTGTCCTATTTGTGTTCTGTCAGAAAGCCCAAGAAATTCATTGGTTTCACAGAGAGAAATTGTTTGGAATTATGTCTCATTTTGGATATTATGGAAAGGGATTGGTATTGTTTGTGTCTCCTACTGGAAATAATTTTGGCGACAACAAAAAGTTTTTGCAGGTTTCTGGAACTTTCCTTATTGAGAACATAATATTTGTTATTTAACTTATTTTTACCTGCATTGTATAAACCTAGAGGGGTCAGTAGACTATAAGCCTGATCTTCAAATAGTAAACTCAATCAATAATGATTATGAACATATTTCTAACACATAAATTGTCATTATTATTCTCAAATTTTACTTTTAAATTTAACCAAAGTATAAAGTAATATATCTGCACATATTTTCCCTATCATTCAATTATAGATTAATTTACTGCCTGGTTTTTTTAGTATAAATTAAAATCTTTCTTAAAAATAGAATTTCTGTGACTATCAGGAAAATATACAGAGAATATATTTAATTACTTAGAAAGGAAACCTGAAGACCCATGCTAAAGATATAGAGAAGATATAGTAACTTCATGTATCAATATACAGTAAATCATTGATTTTTTGAGATTATAATAAAATTATATTCTTCTTTTCTCTGCCCACTCTTAATACTTCCCCCTACTCTTGTTTTCTCTCAAATTTATGACTGCTTTTGAAATTAATTAATGTTATGTGTATATTTGTATGTGCATATGTATATATATTTTTTTCCTGACTATAACTTGCTTATTTACATAATAGTACTACTATGTATATTTTCAGGACTGAACATTTGGTGTTGGAGAATCAATTAGTGTTTCCTTCATTGGGGAAGACTATTTCTTCCTCTTCCAGCATTCCATAGTTGCCTGTAGTTCTTTGTATAGAGTTGAGGCCAAATAAGCATTCCTCCTTCATATCAGGATGCCTATTATTGTTGTCCTTGCTCAAATGTTTAGGCAGTTCAGTGGTGAGACATTATGAGTGTAGTTTATTACATTACTAAAAGACAAAATCTCACTGCAAAACTGTTGATCCTCTTGGTCTTACATTCCATCTTACCTATCTTCTGCAATTATACCTGAGACTTAGAAGGGGTACTATATTATAGATGCATCAGATGGAACTGAGATCCATAATTCTACATTTTGATTACTTGTGGCTTTCTGTAATGATCTGCATCATTTTCAAAGAGAAGTTTTTCTTTTGGTAAGAAAAGGGAGGACTAAATTTATGTATTTACATAAGGATAGGTATCTGGAAAGTAGTTAGGGACTATGCTGTTTTAGTAAAATGACCATAATAGTTCTCCTCCAAGATCCAAGATTTCACCAGTCTTTGATAGTTGGCTAGATTTACAGTACTAGGCATGATTACCCTTTTGTTGATTAAAGATGAAGTCCATTTACAGAGCAAGCAACACATTTTTGAAAGTTCATACAGAGTGTTATAGAATAACATATTACTAGGATTAATACCATACAATATTAAATATATAACAATTTTATTGACCTTTCTTTTGACATGAAGGTTACACTGAATTGTTCAGATCTAGTATTCCTCAGTATAAGTACATGAACCCAAATGAAACCATGGTAACTTAGTAGAATGTCATAAGTGCTTCAGAAATACATTGATTTTTAATTTAAATTATGTTGCATTGAAAGTAGAATATAAAATAAAATTTAAATTTAAATATATAACTCTTGATTTTTTCCTACAAAGGATTAAAGGATAATATAAAAATTTGTTAGGGTAAACTTTCCAAAATAATTGGAGGAGGTAATACACTTATAACTCATATGCAAATTATGTTAATAAGATGAAATGAATAATCTATATTGAAGAAGGACACAAAAATTCTACATTGGCCAGATGTGGTGGTATCGATCCAGAAACACAGAACAGTTGAGAAAGATAGCAGTTCTCCATGAGATTAAAAAATTTAGTCTATAAAGAAGGTTCTAAGAAACTTGGTGAGGTACGAGTATCACAAAAACGCACACTGTGGATTTCTTTTTTATTTTTTCAGGTCATCAATTTTTTATGTTTATTTATTACTTCAGGTTACATCACCATCATAGTACCCTCTTTCCACCCCTCCCAGTCCCACCCTCCCACCATCTCCCACTTATCCCTTACAACCCATTCCTCTGGAGTGGACTGCCCCTACATATCAGTTCCCTGCCCCAGTTCAGCAGTCATATGAGGGCCAAGAGCCTCCTCATAGACTGGGGACCTACAAGGCAGCACCACTAGGGCAAAGTGTCTCATTGACAGGAAACAAATTCTATGTTCATGTTCCCTTTGGTGCATTGGATGTAGTATAGTTATCCTGTACTATATGGCTAAAGTCCGATTATAAGTGAATAGACGTCATGTGCATCCTTCTGAGCCTGGGTTAGCTCACTCAGGATGAGCTTCTATAGTTCCATCCACTTGGCTGCAAATTGCATTATTTTGTTGTTTCTGATGGCTGAGTGATATTCCATTGTGTAAATGTACCACATTTTTATTATCCATTCCTTGATTGAGGGACATCTGGGTTATTTCCAGTTTCTAGCCATTACAAATAAGGCTGATATGAACATAGATGAGGAAACATCCTTGTGGTTTTGTGAGAAATCTTTTGGATGTATACCCAGAAGTTGTATGGCTGGGTCTTCAGGTAGAGCTATTCTAAGTTTTCTAAGATATCACCAGACTGATTTCCATTGTGGTTGTACAAGCTTGCACTCCCACCAGCAATGGAGCAGAGTTCCCTTTTCTCTGCCAACTCACCATCATGTGCTGTCATTTGACTTTTTGATCTTAGCCATTCTGACAGGTATGAGATGGAATCTCAGAGTCATCTTGAGTTGCATTTCCCTGATGATTAAGGATGCTAAGGATTTCTTCAAGTGTCTCTCATCCATTAGGGATTCCTCCTTTGTGAATTCTCTGTTTAGCTCTGGTCCCCATTTTTTATTGGATTATTTGGTTTCTTGGCATTTAATTTCCTGAGTTCTTTGTAAATTTTGGATATTAGCCCTCTGTCAGATGTGGGGTTGGTGAAGATTTTTTCCCAATCTGTAGGTTGCATTTTGTTCTAATGAGAGTGTCTTTTGCCTTAGAGAAGCTTTTCAGTTTCATGAGGTCCCATTTATTGATGGTTGGTCTTAGATCCTGAGCTGTTGGTGTTCTGTTCAGGAAGTTGTCACCTGTGCCGATGAGTTCGAGGGTTTTCCCCACTTTCTCTTCTAATATTGTTAGTGTGTCAGGCCTTATGTTAAGGTCTTTGATCCACTTGGACTTAAAATTGTACAAAGTGATGAGTATGGGTCTAATTTGATTCTTTTACGTGTCGACATTCAGTTGGACCAGCACCATTTGTTGAAGATGCTGTCATTTTTCCATTGTAATGTTTTGGCTTCTTTGTCAAAAGTTAAGTGACCATAGTGTATGGGTTCATTTCTGGGTATTCAGTTCGATTCCATTGATCCACTGGTCTGTTTCTATACCAGTACCATACTGTTTTTATTATTATTGCTTGGCAGTATAGCTTGAAATCTGGGATGGTGATGTCTCCAGATTTTTTTTTTTTATTGTACAGGATTGATTTAGCTATTCTGGATTTTTTTTTTGTTATTCCATATGAAGTTGAGAATTACTTTTTCAAGGTTTATAAAAGATTGTGGTGGTGTTTTGATAGAAATTGCATTGAATCTCTATATTGCGTTTGGCAGGATGACCATTTTTATTATGTCGATCCTACCTATCCATGAGCATGGGATATCTTTCCAACTTCTGATGTCCTCTTCAATTACTTTCTTTAAGGACTTGAAGTTCTTGTCATACAGGTCTTTCACTTGCTTGGTGAGAGTTACCACCAGGCATTTTATATTACTTGTGCCTATTGTGAAGGGTGTTGTTCCCAAATTTCTTTCTCAGCCCATTTATTTTTTGTATAAAGAAGGTCTTCTGAGTTTTTTTTAATTAATTTTGTATCCAGCCACCTTGCTGAAGGTGTTTATCAACTGTAAGAGTTCTCTGGTGGAATTTTGGGGATCGCTTATGTATAGTATCATATCTTCTGCAAATAGGGATAATTTGACTTCTTCATTTCCAATTTGTACTCCCTTGATCCATTTTAGTTGTCTTATTGCCCTAGCAAGAACTTCCAGTACTATATTGAAGAGATATGGTGACAGTGGGCATCCTTGCCTTGTCCCTGATTTTAGAGGAAGTGATTTAAGTTTCTTTCCATTTAATTTGATGCTAGTGACTGGCTTGATGTATATCGCCTTTATTATTTCTAGGTATGGTCCTTGTATGCCCATTTTCTCCAGGACTTTTAGCATGAAGGGGTGTTGGATTTTGCCAAATGCTTTTTCAGCATCTAGTAAGATGATCATATGGTTTTTTCCTTTCAATTTGTTTATATAGTGAATTACATTGATGGATTTTCATATGTTGAACCATCCCTGCATTCCTTGGATATAGTCTACTTGATCATGGTGTATGATACTTTTGATGTGTTCTTTGATTCGGTTTTTCAGTATTTTATTAAGTATTTTTGCATCTATGTTCATGAGGGAGATTGGTCTGAAGTTCTCTTTCTTTGTTGGGTCTTTGTGTGGATTAGGAATCAGGGTGACTGTGGCCTCATAGAATGAGTTTGGCAGTGCTCGTTCTGTTTCTATTTTGTGGAAGAGTTTGAAGAGTATTGGTATTAGCTCTTCTTTGAAGGTCTGGTAGAATTCTGTGCTGAAACAATCTGGCCCTGGGCTTTTTTTTTGGGGGGGGGATTTTTAATGATTTTTTCCATTTCCTTAGGTGTTATAAGAGTGTTTACTCGCCGGGCAGTGGTGGCGCACGCCTTTAATCCCAGCACTTGGGAGGCAGAGGCAGGCGGATCTTTGCGAGTTCGAGGCCAGCCTGGTCTACAAAAGTGAGTCCAGGACAGCCAGGGCTACACAGAGAAACCCTGTCTCGAAAAACCAAAAAAAAAAAAAAAAAAAAAAAAAAGAGTGTTTACTCTGTTAACCTGATCTTGATTTAACTTTGGTAGGTGGAGTCTATCAAGAAAATTGTCCATTTCACTTATGTTTCCAAAATTGGTGCAGTACAGATTTTTATAATAGGAACTAAAGATTTTCTGTATTTCCTCCATGTCTGTTGTTATTTCTCCCTTTTTTATCTGATTTTGTAATAAAAGCAAGAGTTAGTTCTTTGAGAAAAATCAACAAAATAGACAAACCCTTAGCCAAATTAACTAAAAGGCATAGGGAAAACCCAAATCAACAATGTGGATTTCAAACATGAAAAAAAAAAGAAACAAATGGATCAAAACAATGAAACAACCATATACGATTTGGGAAGAAATGATAGCTGATAGAATTAAATGCATACTACAGTTATGTGACATATATTTAGAAAGATGTAGAATCAACCTACATTCCTGTATTTAATTTGTTAACATAGGAACTAAGTTTATTTTTTAATAGACTTTGAGAGGTTTATTTATTCTGGAATGTGTTTTGTCCCTGATATGGCAAAGTGTGTTCCTCTCTGGTCTAAACAATATAATATAGCACTTAGGGGCAAAGATGAAGGCAAGGAGTGCTGCACTGGAAGCCAAGATCGAGAAGACTTCCATGGCCACCATGACCTTCCCCTTTGTGCTATGGTAGACAGGGAGGAATGTGACCCATACACAGAAGAACACCAGCATACTGAATGACATGAATTTGGCTTCACTGAATGTGTCAGGCAGTTTTCTTGACAGGAAAGCCATGGTGTAACTTCCAAATGCCAAGGAGCACAGGCATCCTAGGACACAGTGGAAGGCAACTGCAGAGCCCTTGTTACACACAATGATGATGTGTCCATGTTCTGCATGAGCATCTTGGTCAAGGAAGGGAGGAGAAGTTGACATCCATATTCCACATAACACAAGTTGGATGAAGGCGCAGATGGGAACTATAAAGTTTGGGGCCCTTGATATCCTTAGCCTCCTCATGACTTTCCCTGAAAAACTGACCCTGAAGGCAATAACCACAGTAATAGCTTTGACCAACACACTGGCAAGAGCCACAGTGAATGCACCTCCAAATATGATCTGCTGCAGAATACAGGTGGCTGTGTTTGGCTGGCCAATGAAAAGCAAGGAACAGAGGAAGCATGTGCAGAGTGTGATAAGCAGTATGTAACTGAGGGTCCGATTATTGGCCTTGACAATGGGAGTGTGTCTATGCTTCACAAAGACACCAAGAACCATGACAGTGATAACAGAGAAGCACAGGACTATTGTGGTAAGAGCCAGCCCCAAGGGGTCTTCATGGGATAGAAAACTCAGGGTTTTCTGGAGGCAGCGATTCTTCTCTGTGTTTGCATAGTGACTTTCTGGGCACATCAGACACTGATCCACATCTAGACAGAAATAAAAGTGACTATGAATTCATGCTGAAGTGATCCCTTTTGTTGGAAGCCATTTCTCAATGCCTGCTCACAGGTCTGTTACCTAAACTGACTTTCATTGTTATAAACCCACACAAAAATATGCCTCCATAATGAATTGGACTTGTGAACTATATAGAGAAGGAACACTGCCTTTTGACATTCTGTCATATAATGCCATTCTCAGAAATGGGTCCTGAATTTACTGACTTCCATAAAATGTCTTGTGTTTCTTGGCTCTGCTCATTCTCTGCTGGAGCTTTAGTGAACAAACATTACTACATTTTTAAAGATTTTAAAATGTTCTAGTGAAACTGTTTTCATAACATGTTGGGAAATATCCTCTTTTCTCTTGGATACAGTACTATTTATATTGTTTTAGAACTTCAAATATCAGATTTTTGGTCTCTGCACCTGAAATGTTTTTTAAAATTTCATCTTGAATTTTAAACCCTTGCACATTGAGTTCTTTAGACCAAGTTTTCATTACATCAAAATGCTCTGAATTTATTAAATCTGAATTAATCAGCCAACTTTCAGTATTAGTTTATTGATTAATCATATTAAGAGATTATCAAATTTGTTATGACAGAATAAAATCTATTTTTATAGATCTGATTAATGTAACCTTGCTTCCTTAAACTGTATTGGCATACAATATTCCTGTTCTCAGGATATACTATCAAGCTAATCATCCAGACTTTTTTTTTCCTCATTTATTTTGAAAGTGTTTTTTTTTTTTCAATTTATTTTCTAGTTTGTAATGACTTCTCCACATGTATAACTCAATCTCTTACTGAATGCATGCGAAAAAGGATTGTGTCTGGCTTCCTCCAGAAAATTTCATTTGATTAATCTTTGCAGAATCCTGGGAAGAGATAGACATGTTCTATGTGTGAAACTTGCATTTACCCGTCTCATTTGAAATCTCATTTTCTGGACAAGGAGTGCAATCAAAACAGCAGTGAGGTTTTCCTTCCAGGGTGGCTTTCTGGAATCCAGGCTGCAGGCAGCTCTTACTGCACACAGACTGAGGAATCTCAGAAGAATAAAATCAAATTATCTAATGCTCAATGTTTTATAGAAAGCCTAGTAACTATAGTTTTAAATTATTATACAATTAATTTGAAAATATTATTTCTATCAATACAGAAATGGTTTGAAAGGCCAGACCGAGGAATCTCAGAAGAATAAAATCAAATTATCTAATGCTCAATGTTTTATAGAAAGCCTAGTAACTATAGTTTTAAATTATTATACAATTAATTTGAAAATGTTATTTCTATCAATACAGAAATGGTTCTGAAAAGCTGTGTGCTAATCAGGTGCATGTGTTTCAGGATTCATCAGAAGATTTTTTCCAGTGTTGGGCACTTTGTAATCCTAATGAGGTAAGGACAAGTGTAAGGAAATGAGGTCCCTGGGGAAGTGACCTAGCAAAGCAAGTGGTTTTCCATACTGATCCTGTTTCTTCACTTATTGGCTAAATGACTCAGCAGCAACTACTACCATAATGATTGTGAGTTTGGTTTTCAAATTGATAGAACTTAGAATCATCACAGAATAAAGTTTTGGGGCATTTATGTGAGGGATATTAAAGAGAATTTTACCTGAGATGAAATGGATCATTCTATAAATGAATGTCACAATTTCATTGGCTGTTGTCTCAAAATTAATGAAAATGAGAAAAAGGTGAGCATCTACATTCATTGCTACCAAATTCCTGAGTATAGAAGTTATACCATTAACTACCTCGTGCTCCTACCACCATGCATTAGCAAAGATAATGGACTGCATCCTCAAACTGCTAGCCAAAATAAATGCTTTCTTAAGATACGTTAGTTATGTATATATTTTCAAGAGCCACCCAAGCCAGTGACATACAAATATGCACACCAAGTATCTCTGCTTTTCCAGAGGTATAGGAGGAAAAGGAGAACTGACGACAGACTAGAGCTTCTAATCAAGTTATCAACATGAACCCATGATTTCCTTAGAGACAATGAAAGAATTCTAATGTAGACACAGTGTGGTGGTTTAAATGAAAAATCTTCCTGATAACTACAGATGTTTGAATATTTATTTCCCAATTTATGGTGCCACTTGGGAAGTTATTGGAACTTTAGGAGGTATATATTTGTTGGAGCAATTATTTCAGAAGTTGTAGTTTTTGGAGCTCTATAAGCCCTACCCAATTCCAGTGTTCATTCTCTATTTCCTGAG
The DNA here is from genome assembly GCA_907164525.1 of Lophiomys imhausi. Classification (NCBI taxonomy): domain Eukaryota; kingdom Metazoa; phylum Chordata; class Mammalia; order Rodentia; family Muridae; genus Lophiomys; species Lophiomys imhausi. Next base: position 820,427 of record CAJQZJ010034231.1, read on the forward strand.
TATTGATAGTGACATTATTTCTCAAGTATCTGTTCCTATCTCTATGGCTGCCACTTGCTGACATGGCCAAAATTGACTCTCAAATGAACAAAGCCATAAGCCAAAATTCCTTTTCTTCCAAAAGACATTTTGGACATGGTATTTAATCACGGCAACAAAACAAAGTTATTACATGGTTTTATAATATATCCTAAATTAAATAGATTCTCTTACAGACTGGCCTATGAAATATTTTGGAGATTCCCCTATATATCCCTAATTTGTGTCAAATTAAAAAAAAACTAATCTATGTATGACTGAACAATAGGAAACATTTATTATAACTGGGGTAGGAATGGTTTGTATTCCCCACTGGTAGATTTATATTGATGGGCCTTGAGTGGGAAATCAAAGGCCATTGCAGTGGGAAGCACAAACATACTTGGGAGTAAGTTCAATTATTGAGACAATATTTAGCGCACCTCTGAAAATCCTTCTGGCCATTGTATCATCTGCTCAGATAATGACAATTGTTGATCCTTGGGAGCATCTGAAGAAAAGGTTCCTACTTTCACCTTTAGTCCAAGACCCTTTGGAAAATTCCAAAAGTTCAGGATGTCATAATCTACATTTAACTTCCATTTCCAGTGTAAATCAGTGTTGTTTCCAACATGAATCTTTTGAAGGAAATGGTGAAGCTGAAAGGGATGCATTGGACCTGTGTTAAAGTGGGTCAAAGAGGTGGAAAAGAACTATGATATCAAATATCTCTCATTGTTTTTAATGTTGGTGTAAAATACAGCATGAATGTAGGTATCACTATGCTGGAGCCATTGAGCCTTGGTGAGTCTGTTGCTACAAGAGAAAAATTAGGACCAAGAACAGGTAAGAAATCAATCAGCAACACTTTCAGATCAGTGTGTAAAATGAACTTACTAATATCTAAAGGGTAATTAAAGGGATCATTTAGGTTCTTCCACCATGTTATAATGATCTACATCCTTGATCCTCTCAGAGATCTACATTCTCTGGAGGGAGAGAGAACTGGGAGAGATATCCCAAATTGGGGAGTTTGTGGGAGGTGCATCTCTGTGATCAGTAGCTGGAACCCTAAGATAATGGTAATTCCCAGGAATCTATGAGGGCGACCTATCTAAGACTACTAGACATAGGGGATATGGAAGGTGAAATGGCCACCTCTTATAGCCAGGCATGATTTCTCATGAAGAGATGGGGATACTAAATCAGGCACAAATTTTTCCTCTCTTTAAGATGTGCAAGGATAAAGATGGAGCAGAAATTGAGGGAATGGTCAACCAATGATTGGCCCAACTTGAGACCCATGATGAGACCCAAAAAAAGGGCTCCCCTTCTCTAAAGAGAAAAGGAGTGAGATGTAGTTAGGGGAAGTGAGAGGGCAAGACTGAGAGAAGAGGGAGGAAAGCTGCAATAGGAATATAAAAGAAATAAATTAATTAATCAATAAAAAAGAATTATTCACTCTAAAATGAATGTTAAAAATGCCTAAGCAGTCATATGGAATAAATAGTAAAAATTTATTTTAAAAATCTACCACCTCTATTAATTCTTTGAACAATATATGGGAAAATTCTCAATTTTCTTTATAGAAGCTATAGCCATGAGAAGATTGTAAGGCTATTTGTGACACAAGCTTGATATTGACTAAAGATATTTCCTCCTTGTCAGTTGAACTCTATTCTTCAGCACACTCTCTTTTATGTTTATTTATTACTTCAGCTTGCATCTCCATCACAGTATCCTCTTTCAACCCCTCCAGTCCCACCCTCACCCCTATCTCTTCCATCTCACTACTCTGGAGTGGAGTATGCCTACATATCAGTCCCCATCTCAGTTCATCAGTCATATGAAGCCCAAGAGCCTCCTCACACACTGGGGGCCTACAAGGCAGCCCCACTAGGGCAAAGTGTCTCATTGACAGGTAACAAAGTCTATGTTCCTGTCCCCTTTGATTCACAGGCTGTAGAATAGTTATCCTGTACTATGTACTATGGCTAAAATCTGATTATAAGTGAATAGATGCCATGTGCATCCTTCAGCAACACTCTTAAGTGGGTCTCCATTGACCTCAGTTAAGCTAATGAGCACAGACTCTCCAGGGATTTTTAACAAAATTTATGGAAATGTAGAATACATAGCGTGGTACCTTTTCAAATCCTCAAAGTATCCCATTGCTAATTTTAGAATTCAAATCGAAGATTATTGCCTTCCAGGAGGAGAAAACCATTTCTCCATTTGCATATGGTTGCATTTGTACTTGCTGAAGACTCATCTCATGGAGACTGTGGGCCACTGTGTATACAGCATTGTATATATTGTAACTCGCTTCACTCATGGCCATATCAAAGATTGTTTAGGCAAGAATTCCAAGGAAGCATTAGGTTCACAGTTCTCTGAAAGTTTACAATCAAATTGAGAAAATGAACATTTGAAGAATAAAAACCATAACTTAGGAAGATAATTGTCTTTGGGGTATTTGTAAGGATTAACCATTCGAATAAAATCAGTAAATTCAACAATCTGCTCATGGTGGTGTGGAAAAATGATACTCCCGTGGAATGAGTCTAATAGGAAATAGTCAGCATGGTTGGTAACATCCCATTCAGAGTTCATTACCCAGACTTTCCTCATTGTAAAGTGTTGCCCTAGATTTCGCATTAAACCATGTAAAGAATCAATGTCACCAGAAATGATGATAACATTGGCCAATGATTCTTGGACCTTCTCCGTATTTTTTCCAGAGTTTGTTGGAAAATGAAGTCCAGGTGCTTGGGATCATTTCCACAATGGCTATGCATATTTTATTATTCTTCATCTTTTCTCTCAAGTCTGATAGGATCTGAATCCCTCTGTGGTCATCTGGAAGGAGCAGACCAACCCAGTTCCAGTTGAAATGAAGCATCAAAGAAACCATGGCAAGTGAAATAGATGTGTCCTTGGGGGGCCATCTGATAGAGAGAGTTAAACTGTCCTCTGTCATTCAATGTAGGATCAAAAGGCCCAAATGTAAGCTAAAGGGAAATCAGAATAGAAAGAAGAAAGACACTGGTATCAAAGAAAATTTCAGCCCTGAGACAACATATGAAAACGGTTGGGATGAAGATGGGTCATCTTAATTTTAAAGTCAAATCTCTGTATTTTAATATTCTCAATTAATTAATGACAATTCTTCCAGTTTGAGAGCCATCTTTATCTAGTCCACCCTCTCCTTCCTGTCTATTACATAGAAGAAAAATGTGGACCATCATCAATTACCTAGGTCCTTGTCTTTCATATTTGCACAATTTAAGTGTCCTTCTTTTTACCAATGTCAATATCTGAAATGTCCAAAAAGCTGATCCAATCCCTTTACCTATAACCTCTTCTTACCTGTGGGAATCTGTAGAGTCGCAACAGTGTCCCAATATGGGCAGATGTTGCCACTGATATTCCTGTGAGAACAGCAGCTGACTTGCTCTCTTTTCTACAGTTGTAATTAGAAAAGAAATTGTTCTGCCCCGTAAGCCAGATGTATACATTCATAAATAGTTGTATGCCATTGTATTGCATATTATAGAAGTCAAATCTCAGAGATATATTGGGTAAAAGATGGGGGTTCCTGTTGATCTCCTCAGTGGCAAACACCAGAGCCAGGAGAAGTTGGTAGTTCTTAAACTTATACCTGATTAGATGTAATAAAAACACACAGGAGGAAGAAGATTTCACACAGCTGTAGATTCAGTGTCATGACTTTTCTAGTTCAAATATTATTATGTCTCTTAAATCCATACTTAATATTGCTCCTACATGACCTTAATTTTGTCCTTAATATCTCATTAGATTGAGGTAAGATGCTGTAGGTATGACCCATATTTGACAGTGCCAAGGTTCTCACTTTATATTATCTTCTATGTTGGGTACACTAAATCTTCTACCCATGAATCAGAAAAGAGCCTTACAAAACATCACATCTCTGGGTGCATTCATCTTGGCCTTTTGGCTTCTACAGTTGTAATAAGCAATAATCTTATATTAAAACACCCAATTTCCTAAGATAAAATCTTTTCTTTTTTACTCTCAGACATATTCATTTGTATTTATTTATTTATAAAAATATTTTAAATAGATTTTTAAAATAATATATATTAATATTGGGGTTTCCCCTCCCCAACTCCATTCAGATCCTTCCCATCTCCCCCTCTATCCAAATCCATACCTTTTTGGCTCTCTCATTATAAAACAAATAGGATTCTAAAAATCCTACTTGGGATTGGATAACCAATCACAGTGCTGGTCTGTAACACAATATTTTTCTTTAAACACTTATATTTATTAGTACTTAACAAACACCTACAAAACACTTGTATCCTATAATCTCATACCTAAAACCTGATACCTAAGAACACCCTAATGCATATCTAAGAACACTCTAATACCTATCCAAGAGCACCTAACATCTTATTTTAACTTTCTTAAAAGGATATTGATATTCTTATCCTAGGTCTGTGCAGGGTAACTTGGTTTTACAGAAGTTCCAGCAGGCAGTCCTTTTCAAGCTTAGTGTCCCTTGGGCCTTATTTTGCCAGTTCATATGTCCAGTTTACCTCAACCACCAGACTGTAATCAGATTATAATGTTCAGTCCAGCTGCCAGCTTGAGGTTGGCTTCTTCCATCAGCTGAGACCCATTTCTATAGTCCCCTCACTACATGTAAGTTTCACAGCCTGGTTTCTCACCATGGCCTCCTGTGACTTCCTTTATGCCAGGCTTATTTGCCACTAAATGTCTTTCTCTGGTGGATTTGCATTGAAGAGTCTTTCTCTCTTAGACTCTATATCTCAGTTTATGACTATTGCAGTCTAACTAAAGTCTTGAGTATGCCATATCTTGCTGTGCACTTCTCAAGCATGTGTATCAGACATTAGGGTAAGATGAAGAGAGGGGACACCTGAATATCTCTGTCTTATATATCAAGATCCTTGACTGTCTCCAGGGCCTACAAATCTCTTGTGATGTCCAGTGGTCCCGTGGCTTCTTGCAGCAAATGATGTCATCTGTGGCTTACATGGTTTCTTAGCCATGCCCCTTCAACAAGGCATTTCGTGTTGGCCTCGGCAAGATAAGGAACACCAAACTCCTCCTCATGTGCTGCCAGATGCTAAGTTGAACTGCATACTAAATCCCTAAGGTGGTCTAACTTCTACCACACTGGTCTCTGAAAACAACTGACTTTCAACCTGTCAGTCAGCAGCTATTGATTGTTTATCTTATTTAAAGCACACAACAGATATAAAATTTGGCTGACACAGTTTCTCTCCTTATCTAGAAAGATATTATTCTCCAAACAGCACTTCTAGATCGCTGGTTCATACACAATTTCTGTCCTCTCTTTTGTGGTTTTTCTCTGAGTATTACGTGTAGGAGTTGTGAGTTATGTAATGCAGATCTGGTAAGAAAATTGTCCCTTGTTCTCTCCTTTTTGTGGATCCTACCTCCAAATCTTTAGATTTAAGTATGTAACTTGAAGTAACTGAAGGAGGCAGGAAATAGAAAATGAGCATGTTAGGAAGGAAGGAGAACCTATAGAATAAATGACATGCTATGAAAATGGAAAAGGGAAAAATGAAAAGGGGGGAATTTAATTGAAGAGGGAGAAGGAGACATGCTTTGAAGGAATAATAATACTACATAACAAAACAAAATATAATAAGATAAAATAAATTAACACATTGGAATTGGGTAAGACTTACAGACAGAAGGAAAAATGTCCATTCATACACTCCTCAAAGGAAGGAAGACACTAAACATGAACTAGATTAGTCTCTGTGAGTTCATATGAGCTTTGATAATGTTGATATAGACATCACTGTACTATTGGTGACATCTATTACTCCTAGCTTTTAGTCTTTCTGCCTCCTCTAATACTGGATTCCCTGAGCCCTGAGGGGAGGTATTCGAGAGAGACATCTCATTTATGGATGAGTCTTCAGAGGTTCCTCATTCTCTGTAGAATGTCTGTCTGTAAGTCTCAGTATTTGTTCCCAATTGCTGCAGGAAGAAGTGCCTGTGATGATAGCTAAGAAAGGCAGTGATCTATGAGTATATCAGCAGGCCATTAGGAATCATTTCATTGTTAGTTTTCTGTTTTTGAATACTTGTATTTGGTTTTACCCTAGGCCATTGGCTATCTAGACTGAGGTACTTGGTCACCCTAGCAGTGATGGATAGGCATTCTATTTCTTGGAGACCAATTTATGGAGTAGGCCTTAACTCAAATCAGATGTTTGTTGGTTACTTCCACAGGCTTTGGACCACTATTAAAGAAGCCTATCTAGCATGGAGCATACCATTGCCTATCCAAGGCTTTGTTTCTGGCTTGGTGTTTATGTTTCTCTTCTTGTGGCATACAGAATACCTTTCTGTGCCCAAACATTAATATGTAGGGGTTCTATTAGACTCCAGCTTGGATTTTCCATGTTCACTGAGTTGAGCAGGTGTTGTCTTCAGCAATGTGTCCTTGTCGTTTTGTGAAGAACAACCTATAGTCTAGGAAACAGATTAGGTTGTTTGATCGAATATTCTCATGGGACTCCTTTGGCCTGCAACCCAATCTGATGACTAGAAGATTCATTTGTTGGCAGGAGATAGCCACATGTGGCTCTGTATCACCTATTATGTGGCTATTTCAATTAGATCACCTTCATATCTGTGTATATTTTAGGAAGATTTTGCTGTATTAGGTTTCCATAATTCTTTTTTTTTTTTTTTTTGGTTTTTCGAGACAGGGTTTCTCTGTGTAGCCCTGGCTGTCCTGAACTCACTTTGTAGACCAGGCTGGCCTCGAACTCGCAAAGATCCGCCTGCCTCTGCCTCCCAAGTGCTGGGATTAAAGGTGTGCGCCACCACTGCCCAGCTGAGGTTTCCATAATTCTTAAAAATTGCCTTTATATTTAGCTGTATTCCCTCCATCACCCCACTGTTCCTTAGTCCCACATCCTGTTCCACCACCCTATCCATCCGTAACTATTTATTCTATTTTCATTTTCTAATGAAATCTATCTGTACATGTAGTCTCTTACTCTATACTTAACCTCTCTGGTTCTATGGATTATAGCTGAGTTATGATTGACTTAACAGCTAATATCTACATATAAATGTGTGCATAACATATTTCTATTTCTCACTTTAGTATATCTCACTTGGGATTATTTTTCTACTTCCATCCATTTGCCTGCAAATTTCATGATGTCATTTTTTAACAGCTGAATGATACATTACTGTGTAAATATGCCATATCCATTCTTCTGTTGCATGATATCTAGGCTATTTTCTATTTCTGGCTGTTGTGAATAGAGCAGCAATGAACTTAGTTGAAAAAGAGTCTTTTGTCAGTAGAAAGCAAAGCTTTTCATATATATTGAAGAATGACATATCTGGATCTTAAAGTTGATTGATTCCTATCTCTGGGAGGAAATACAACACTGATTTCCATAGTAGCTCTATGAGTTGTACTCCCACCAACAATAGAAGAAGGTTCCATTTAGTCTACATCCTTACCAGAATGATTTGAGTTTTTTTTTTTTAATTGATATTAACCACTCTGACAGGGACAATGTGACATCTCAAAGTAGTTTTGATTTGCATTGAGCTGATGGCTTAGGATATTGAACATTTCTTTTAGCATTTATCAGTCATTTGAGTTTCTACTTTTGAGGTCAGTTTAGATCTTTATCCCATTTTTTTAGAATATTATGGTATGTTTGGCTTGATTAAAATCATTTTTTCCTTTTTAAAAAATTATTCTTCTTTCACTTGTTATATCTGACTGCAGTTTCCTCTCCATCTCTTTCCACCAAATTCTCCACCCCAATCTCCTCTCTATATCAGATCTAGCCCAATCTTTTTCCCCCAAAAAATCATCAGGCTTTTTAAGAGACATTAAGCAAACTTGGCATAACAAGTTACAATAAGGCCAGGCACATACCCTCACATCAAGGCTAGATGAGGCAACCCAAGAAGAGGTAAATTTTCCCAAAAGTGAGAAGGAGACAGAGACAGTGCCCACTCCCACTGTTAGTAATCCCACAAGAACGATAAGCTTCACAATCATAAATGGAGAAGACCTAGGTCAGAATCTTACAGGCTTCCTGATCTCTGTGAGATCCCCATTTTTTAGGATGTATTCTTTATTGATTGACATTCTTACTTGTACTTGTTAGTATAACAATATCTAGAAGGAGGAAACAAAACAAAATTAATTCTGAACTTAAACATAGTAAAAGAAAATCAATTACCAATTTTAGATAGAATAATTCTCTTTAAAGTAAAATTTTGTTTTTGAGTAGTCAACCCTTGGTCAATATGACATCCATTACTTTTTTAAAAGTGCCCAGTATTTATGAATTGTGTTACAAAATGTCTTCCTTCATTTATGCATACTGGAAGACTAATAAAGTATTGGTCCTTTCTTTCTAATTATTCCTAAGATTTTTTTATTACATTAATTTATTACTTCAAGCTACATACCATCATAGACCCCTCCCTTCCCCTTTCTTGATCCCACTTTCTAACCCATCTCCCACCAATCTGCTCCCTACTCCTCCAGGGTGGGGTGCCCCAACATCTAAGACCCCTCAGTATGAGGACTAAGAGCTTCCTCTTGTACTGGGGGGCCTACTTGGTAGCTCCACTATGGCAAAGCATCCCACTAACAGGTAACAAAGTCCATGTTCCTGTTCCTTTCAGTCTGTTAGTTGTAGGAAGTTATGGCTATAGTTTTAGCTATATGGCTAAAATACAGTTATAAATGAATACATGCCGTGTACATCTTTCTGGGTTTGGGTTAGCTCACCCAGGGTGAGATTTTCTAGTTCCATCCATTTGGCAGCAAATTTATAATTTCCTTCCATTTGGCAACAGGCTGCATGATTTCCTTATTTCTGATAGCTGAATCCTTAAGCCTTGGAGAAATGAAACTCAAGACAACTCTGAGATTCCATCTCACACCTGTCAGAATGGCTTAGATGAAAAACTCAAATGACAGCACATGCTGATGAGGTTGTGGAGAAAGGGGAGCCCTCCTCCATTGCTGATGGGAATGTAAACTTTTACAACCACTATGGAAATCATTCTGGTGATATCTAAGAGAACTTGGAATAGCTCTACCTCAAGACCCAGCCATACCACTCCTGGGCATACATACAGATGATTCCTCACCAGACCACAAGGACATCTCCTCAACTATACTCATAGCATCTTTATTTGTAATAGCTGGAAATTGAAAACAACTCATGTCCCGCAACAGAAGAATGGATAAAATACTGTAGTACATTTACACAAGGAGATCTCCACTTTTTATTTCAATTATTTGTTTATATAATTTGTACATTAGTCACCTATCAAATGTGTAGTTGGAAAAAAAACTTCCCATTCACATTGCTACTGCTTTGTCCAAATGTCAGTGTCCTTAGATATGCAGAAATTTCTTCCTTCCATAAGCTACCATTTCCTAATTGATGGTCTTGCTGCCTATATTAATGGTATTTTGTTTAAAACATCTTTTGCTGTGCCAAAGAATTCAAGGTTATTCCCTACTTTGTCTTCTATCAGGCCCCATGTGTCTGGTTTTATGCCCATATCTTTAATCCTTTTGGAGTTGAGTTTTGTTCAGGGTGATATGTGAGAATATATTTGGATTCTTCTACATGCAGCCACTCAGTTTTTCAGTACCATTTTGAAAATGCTGTCTGCTTTTGAGCATGGATTTGTGGGGTTCTTTTTTTCAACAAAAATAAGTTGTCCATATGCATGCAGATTTCATTCTGACTTTTATTTCATTTTCATAGAATAACAATTCTAGTTTTTGTGCCATATCATGCTATTTTCATTACTATGACTGTGTAAAATTACTTGAAATTAGGGATGGTGATATCTCTAGAAGTTCTTTTATCATTCAGGATTGTTTTAGCTCTTTTGTTCTTTGTGTTCTTATATAAAGATGAAAATAGTCCTTTCAGGATATGTGAAGAGTTGTGTTGGAATTTTGCATTGAATCTCTAGATTGCTTTTGGTAAGATGCTCATTTGTACTACCTTAATCCTACTGAGCCATCTGCATGGAAGGCCTTTCCATTTTCTGACCTTCTCCAATATCGTTCTTCAATATCTTCAAGTTTAGATCATATATGTCTTTCACTTGCTTGGTAAGACTTACAATAAAATACTTTATATTATTTAAAAGTTATTTTGAAAGGGCTGGGTATGTTATATGTCAATTTCATTCAACTGTAGAATTGTTATAATTTTTGTTTTGATCCAATTTTCATTCAGGAAAGAATTCTTCAGTTCCATGAGTCTGCAGGCTTTCTCTTGTTTCTGTTGTTGTTACTATTTGGCTTTATATAATGCAAGTCAGATAATATGCAGGCTGTTTTTTTTTAATTATTTGATATCTGTTAGTACTTGCTTGGTGTCCAAGGCTATGATCAGTTTCGGAGGAGTTCCATAAGGTGTGGAGAAGAAGATACATTCTGTTGTGTTTGGTTGAAATGTTCTCTAAATATCTTTTAGATCCATTTGGTTTATAATGTCACTTAGGTCCAGCATTAGTCAGTTTAGTTATTTTCAGGATGACCTGTGTGTGAGGGTCAATATGTGACTTGACTTATAGTAGTGTGCTTACTCTTCAATTTTTTTTCTGTTATGAACTTTGATATCCTAGATTTTGGTACATAGATGTATAGATTCTAAGAAGTACAGTGATCTGTTGATAGAATTTTTTTGATGAGTATATAGTGACCTTTCCTATCTCTCCTGATCAGATTTTATTTGGAGTCTATTTTGTCAGATGTTGTAGTGACTATACCAATGTCATGCTTGGGTCCATTGGTTTTCAATAAATTTTCCTCCCTTTTTAACTGGAGGCCATGTCCTTCTTTGATATTAAGGTATGTTTTTTGGAGACAGAAGAAATATAGGAATCTATTTTCACATTCATTCTGTTTGTGCCTGTGTTTTTTCCCACTAATTTATGTATTTGTTCATTTTAAGCAAAAATTGCAGCCCTATTCCACCTCCTCCTCCCAATCCCACTGTTCCACCCTCTTCTCTCATTTTCCCTATTTCTTTCCCTAAGAGATGGAGAGCCCCCCAATGGATGACAACTCACCCTGGTACATCAAGTTATATCAGGAAAAAGTGGCTCCTCTTCCACTGAGGATGGATAATGTAGCCCTGCTAGGGGAAAGTGATCCAAAAGCAGGCAACAGAGTTCAAGTCAGTGACAACTCCTGAACGAGCAGTTAAGGGACCATTTGAATGTCAAGCAGCCTATCAGTTTTATAAATGTAGAGAGCTTAGGTCCAGTCCATGCATGCTCTTTGGTTGGTGGTTCAGTCTCTTGTGAGCGGTCATGTGCACAAGTTACTTGACTCTGCACTTCTTCTTGTGGTGCATGTGACCCTCTCCAGGTCCCTCAATCCTTCCTCTAATTCTTCCACAAGATTCCCCCAGTTCCACCTAATGTATGTCTATGGGTCTCTGTATCTGTTTCCATTACCCAATGAATAAAGCCTGTCAGATGACAGTTATGCTAGATCCCTGTTGGCAAGGATAGCAGAGTGTCATTAATAGTGCTAGGAGTAGGCACTCTCCTATGGGATGGGTTGACCCAATAATCGGTTGGCCATTCCCTCAATATCTGGTCTGTCTTTATCTCTGCACATCTTGTAGTCAGGACAAATATTGGGTCATGGATTTTGAGCATAGTTTGGTGTCCCCTTCCCTCTCCTGGAAGTCCTGCTTGGCTACAGGAGATGGTCATTTTGGTCTCCATATCTCCCTTACACTAGAAGACTCAGCTAGAAAAAAATTCCAGCCCAAAGAGGTTAAGTACACAGAAAAGGCAGGAAAAAAGTAACACTACACCAGCAAAACCAAAAGAAGGAAAACACACACACACACACACACACACACACACACACACACACACACACACACACACACACAGTACCACCACTAACATCTTAATAACAGAAATTAACAATCATTGGTCATCATTATCTCTCAACATCAGTGGACTCAATGCCCCAACAGAAAGACACAGGCTAACAGAATGAATGCAAAAACAGGATCCATCATTCTGATGCAATCTAGAAATACACCTCAGCAACAAAGACAGATATTACCTCAGAGGAAAGGGCTGAAAAAAGGTTTTCCAAGCAAATGAACCAAAGAAGAAAGCCAAAGTTGCCATTCTAGTATCTAATAAAGTACTTTCAACCAAAAGTAATGTGAAAGTGGGAGGATGCTTCATACTCATCAAACAAATATCCACCAAGATGACTTCTCAATTATAAACATCTATGCCCCAAATTCAAGGACACCCATATTTATAAAAAAATTACTAAAGCTTAAATCCCACATTGACCCACATACATTAATAATGAGAGACTTTAACACCTATCTATCACCAAGGGACAGATGAGTAAGAGAGATACTAAACAGAAAAAATAATGAAACTCACAGATGTATTGGATCAAATGGATTTAACAGTTATCCACAGAATATTTCATCCAAACAAAAAAAATATACCTTCTTCTCATTGATTCCTGAATCATTCTCCAAAACTGACCATAAATTCAGTCACAAAGCAAGCCTCAACAGATACAAGAAATCCAACATAACCCCCTGTATCATATCACACCACCATGGATTAAAACTGGACTTCAACAAAAACAGAAACAACAGAAATCCAACAAACTCATGGAAACTGAACAGCTCTCTGCACAATTCTAACTGGGTCCGGGAAGAAATAAAAAAAATAAATTTAAGACTTTTGAATTCAATAAAAATGAATGCACAGCTTACAAACACTTTTGGGACACAATGAAAGCAGAGTCAAGAGAAAAGTTTGTAGCACTAAGCACCTTTGTAAGGAAACTTGAGAGATCCCATACTATAATATAAAACCACACCTAAAATCTCTAGAACAAAAAGAAGCAAGCACACCCAAGTGGAGTAGAGTGCAGGCAATAATCAAACTTAGTGCTGAAATCAATACCAAGAATCAATGAAAGCAAGAGATGGTTCCTTTAGGAAAAAAAGATATACAAACCCTTAGACAAACTAACAGAGAGAGAAAATATGCAAGTTAACAAAATCAGAAATGAAAAGGGGGACATAACAGATACTAAGGAAATCCAAAGAATCATTAGGTCTTACTTCAAACTCCTATACTCCACAAAATTGGAATATCTAAATGAAATGGATGATTTTCTTGTAGATTCCACTTACCAAAGTTAAATCAGGAAGAAGTAAACAATTTTAATAGTTGAATAATCCCTAAGGAAATAAAACCTGTTGTCAAAAATCTCCCAAAGATAAAAAGTCCAGGGCAAGATGGTTTTAATACAGAATTCTACCAGATTTTCAAAGAAGAGCTAATATCAATACTCCTCAAACTATTCCACAAAGTAGAAATGGAAAGAACATAACATCTCAATAAAAAAAAGAATTTTACACCAATTTCCCTCATGAACATTAATGCAAAAAATACTCAATGAAACACTCATGAGTAGAATGAGAACACACAAAAAATATCATCCACCATGGTATAGTAGGCTTCATCACAGTGATGCAGGGATGGATAAACACATGAAAAGCCATCAATTTAATCCACCATTTAAACAAACTGAAAGAAAAATAAAACACATGATTATCTCTTAGATGCTTAAAAGATTCAGAAAAAATCAAACACTACTTCTTGATAAAAATCTTTCAGAAATCAGGGATATAAGCCACATACCTAAACATAATGAAGCAACATACTGCAACCTGAAGTCACCATCAAATTAAATAGATAATTAAAGTGGTCCCTCTAAAATCAAGGCCAAGACAAAGCTTTCCACTCTCTCCATATCTGTGCAATATAGTACTTGGACTCTTGATAGAGCAATAAGACAACAAATGTTGATCAAGAGGATATATATTGGAATGGCAGAAATCTAAGTATATCTAGTCACAGATGATATTATCATATACATATGTGACCCTCAAAATTCTACCAGAGAACTCCTCCAGCTGACAAACACCATCAGCAAATGGCTGGATAAAAAAATAACTCAAAAAATTAGTAGCCCTCTTTTAAACAAATGATAAATGGGATGAGAAGGAAATAAGGCTTCACAATAGCCACAAACAATGTAATATTTCTTGATGTAACTCTAACCATCAGGTGGAAGACCTTTATGACAAGATATTCAAGTTTCTGAAGATAGAAATATCAGAAAATGGAATCTGCCATGCTCATGGACTGGTAGGATTAACATACTAAAAATGGTCATCTTGGGCTGGAGAGATGGTTCAGAGGTTAAGAGCACTGATGCTCTTTCAGTGATCCTGCGTTCAATTCCCAGCAACCACATGGTGGCTCCACCATCTATGAGGTCTGGAATTCTCTTTTGGCCTGTAGGCATACACACAGAGAATACTATATATGTAACAAATAAATAATTAAAAAATAATGGTCATCTCACTAAAATCAATCTACAGATTCAATGCAATTCACAACAAAATTCCAACATAATTTATAGATTTTGAAAGAGATAGTCTAAATGTCATGTGAAAAAATAAGAAACCAAGGATAGATTATAAAGAGCTAAAGGACCAAGACATCTGTTTTGATCAAACAATACTATAGGACTTCTGTGTACATGCCCATAGTACCTACTTCAACATAGCAAAGACATGCTTGTAGATTCTAGTTCCTTATAGCAATATAAAAATATAGCAGAAAAGACTCAGGTTATATTAAAATATAGAAATGAGTATATTAAGGAAGCACCTTTATACACACATATTTATCTACACACATTCTCACGATGGAGATTTATTCACATGTAAAGAAGAATAAAATCATAATATTTGAAAGGAAAGATAGTGAAATTTCAGGCCAGCATTTTAATTCCATTTGGCCATATTCAGAAGGTAAAAGAGCATGAATCGCTCATTTTCATTGTCTAGAATATATTAGAAAGGTATGAGTGTAGACCTTTCAATATTTGTTGGTAAGATCCCATTGGAAATTACACTGAATATTTGAGTCATAAAACATGGAGATATCAAGCTGGTAATAGACTGGAAGCTTCATATATATATTGGCTATTTCACAGTACTGCAAGGAAAGACTAATCAATATCCTCCAACTGTGAACATTGCTAGCTACAATAACCACTGGCCTAGCATGATACTCCATTTGGTACAATAACAGCAGAGATGTCACTAGAGTAATTAGCATTTTTCTGATTTGAACTGAGGCCTACTCAGTGATACAAAACTCATATCTGACACTATAGATTGGACCAAAACCATATGACCAGTTATGTTATAGGCCCTACAGGAGAAATAGTATTATTACCCTGACACATGGACATAGCATTAAAAAATATTGCTAATGACTTATTGCCCTGACCATAGATCAGAAAACCTCTCAATTCTCATCAGAGATCCTATTCATTGTAGATGAAAAAGAACAGAGACCTTCAACTGATCCATGTGCAGAGAATAAGAGACTGTGTAGTGATCAGCTTCACGTGGGACATGTCTATAAAGCTTTGGGTCACCAAGAAAATGAGAGCAGAAAGATTATGAGAAGCTAATTGTGGTAGATCATTATAAGGAAACAGTGTTTTCCAGACACAAGAGAAAAATTGCATATATGGTGAAAGTGACACCAAGCACAAGATCTGAACAAGATCAAGTCAGACAAAAATCCCAGCATGGAGTGGGATGCGAGAATAAAATCCCAGCATGGAGTGGGATGTGAGAATAAAATCCCAG
>CAJQZJ010034231.1:838374-854233 GCA_907164525.1 Lophiomys imhausi
AAAGAAAGAAAGAAAGAAAGAAAGAAAGAAAGAAAGAAAGAAAGAAAGAAAGAAAGAAAGAAGGAAATAAATTTCAAAACCTTCAATAAACTAAAAAGTCTCCAGTTCCCTTTGATAGAAGAAAAGAGGTGAATAGGAATATACAATTAAATAAGAAATTTGAGAATGGAAGATGGTTTGCCTTAGTGGAAAATATAAGGAGAATAGATGTTTGCATCTATATACCACATATATTATAAAAATACAAATTCTGAAAAAGAGTACATGAATAATGGCACTTACTGTAAGTAGAAATCCTTGAAATAGTGTGGCTTATATGGATGTGGAATTTTGTTACCCGAATAGATAATATGAATTGGGAAAAATGCACCAATAACCACATCTCCTTCATGGTGAAAATCTTCTTTGATGGTGTAATAACACTCATCATTGCTATATGTACATGCAAGATTGAAGATTTGCTGGAACCATGGAATAAAAATCAAGAAGAACATTCTATTGACACACATTAATACATCTACCCAGCTGTAAGTCTGCTGGATGCAGGCCACAAGGTTTCCAACAGGTATATATACTTAGCTCATACATTTGTGAGCATGTGTGTTTCTAACATAGTTCATGAGTGGGAATGTCACACTAATCACCCCAACTTCTTTGTGAAACCTCCACTGTCATTACAGACTCTGGAACTCTTTCTTCCCTTAGGCTGTGCATCTGGGGACCTGCATTTGTCTAGAAAACAAGTTGTAAAATATGTTTGTGGATCTTGTTCTCCAGCTGCAGGAACCATGATTTCAGCCAAAACTACAGACAACAAGAAGTATGGATCACCTTCTTTATTTGGATGTTTTGGACATATTTATGAGGCAAGAAATAATTTGATATGATGACTTTGGCAGATACAAGTATGGTATATCTTTGGATGCCATGCTGGGTGTCAGGAAACACAGCCTGAATACGACCATGCAAGGCATGCAGTCAAAATAAATGGCTCACAGTGCTTTCCTGGGTCACAAACCACCACTGAAAGTCTACTCTTTCTAGTGACTATAGGAGTCTCAATGTTTCCTACTTTTACATGTCTACCTGGTGGCCAATATGATACTCAGACTCATCACAATCATTTTATTTTTCACTTTGGGAAAACTAATGTTCTTTCTGAATCCCTCAATTACAGGGGAGCCCCTAAATTTCAGTGCAGAAATAAAATTTTCTGTTTGCAGTCTGAGGTTGGAACTTCTGGATGACTGCTGTTCTCTTTCATCCTTGGTGAATCAAGGCAGATGTGTCCTTGTGATCTGTCCCTGCATCAAGAACACTGCGTTTAACACCATACATCATTTCTTTTAAGAACGTGAGGGTTTGTCAAAGACATTTTTTCTCCATAAATCATAATAATTTAAAAGCATCACAATATGCCCTTTCCCCTACTGTACTCTACACAGATATCCTGATCAGGGCTC
The DNA here is from genome assembly GCA_907164525.1 of Lophiomys imhausi. NCBI lineage: Eukaryota > Metazoa > Chordata > Mammalia > Rodentia > Muridae > Lophiomys > Lophiomys imhausi. Next base: position 839,838 of record CAJQZJ010034231.1, read on the forward strand.
TATTTCCTAGTCCACAAGAGAAGGATGCACAGGGATAGTAACATGCATTTTGTTATAAAAATAAATTGATACTCCAACAAATAAAAGAACTTCCCTAGGAATGGATAGAAGAGTGGAGCGAAAGAAATCACACATAGAGTAACAATAACAAACTAAAATGAGAAGTGTTGGCTGGCCAAAGTGTGGCTTTTTTTTTAATTTCCTCTGTGACAGATTTTTTTTATTTTCCTCTGTTGCAGATTAAAATGTAATGAGTGCACAAAATAGACATAACTTTCTTATTTTTTTTATTTCTCCAAGTTACATCTTAATCGCAGTCCCCTACCTATTCCCCCTCCAGTCCCACCCTCCCACCCTCAACCCCCCATCCTCTTCCCTTTTTTTTTTCTTTTAAGTTTAAGGTATATCTTATTTCCCCCTACAGTTTCCCCTTTCAGTCCAACAAATGGCTCTTTCTCTTATAATAACAAATACAATACAGTACAACAGAGGTAATTAGGCCACAGTTATGAGGGTTATATGGCTTACCGTACATTTCCAATGACCAGTCCATATGTATTTGGTACCTGACTTTAACATTCTACTATCTAAACATCTCCATGAGTTTAAAGTTCTATATCTGACTCAACATTCATACTAACAGGCAACAAAATTTTAAAAGTATCTTCTTAGATTTATAAAACTCTCTTGACTCTTAAACAACTCAAAATTTAATTATGAGACTCTAGCTATCTGTTCTTCAACCACCTCAGAGACCTGAGACGGATAAATATATCTGATTTTATAGGAAGTACAGGGCCTGCAGCTTCCCAAACTAAGAAATGACATACCAGTGGCTGCCTGGACAGTTCCCATTTTCTCTCCATACATTACAGCATCGATCTTCAGTCATTTGGCCCCGTTTCTCTGACAGACATTAATTGTAGAGCAGGGGTTATGAAGGACTTACCTACCCTGTCTTGGCAGAGCTAGGCTGTCGACTTACCTGCTTCCAGGTTTTGTCCCTTTTGGACAGCATTCTGTCTACAGTTGGAGCAAGGGGCTTTTCCTACCAAGAGATAGGCTTGCGACTAATTCAATCATCTCCCACTGGAGATTCTTCGATGCTCATCTTCTACTTGGAGGAGAATAGGGGGTGCTGTCAGGAGTTGATATGTCTTGATATAAAAAAATCTAAAGTTACGAAAACATCTTTGAATGCCATATTCTGCAGATCTCTTGAGGTTTTTGAAGAGGCCCTATCTATCTCTTATATTAGGGTAAGCAGATGTTGCTTTTCTCTTAGCAGCTTTATTTCTGATTAGCTTAGCAAGTAACTATAATAGGCTGTCATAGTACCTAACAGAATGACCGGCTTGCATAACCATTAGTTTGCATTTCTTAATTATCCTAAACAGTTTATGACAATTAGTAGTAAAAGGCCGAAACATCACATTTCATTTGTTTTCTTTACCTCCTAACCCTTCCATCCCATTTCTCTGGGGTGGGGTGTCCTTATATAACAGTCCCTCATCTCAGTTGAGAGGTCGTATGAGGGCCAAGAGCCTCTTCATTCATTGGGGATCCACGAAGCAGTACCATCAGTGAAAAGTGTCTCATTGCCCAGGAGAGAGAACTACTAAACAAACAAACCAATAAGCATACAATAGATAAAAAGACTAAAAAATAGAAAAAATATAACTAATATATAAAAAATAAATAAAAATTAAAAATAAGAAGTCTATGTCCAAGTTCCCTTTGGTGTGTTAGTGGTAGTATCGATACCTTCTACTGTATAGCTAAAATCCTACTATAAGTGAATAGATGCCATATGCGTCCTTCTGAGTCTGGGTTAGTTCACTCAGGATGAGCTTTTCTTGTTTCATCTATTTGGCTGCAAATTGCATAATTTCATTGTTCCTGATAGCTGAATAATATTCCATTGTGTAGATGTACCACAGTTTTTTAACCCATTCTTCGGTTGAGGGGCATCTGGGTTGTTTCCAGTTTCTAGCTATTACAAATAAGGCTGCTATAAACATAGATGAGGAAGTATTTGTTCTTTACAATATTTATTCCTCTTGCCCTATTTTGTTGTTCTATATTCTTGGCTTCCCCTCTCCATCATGACAACCATGGTAACTGCTGACCGATCCCTTCCAATCTTGTGGAATAATTCTGTTTTGGATAGCTCAGATACTTGATATTTGTTTAATGAAAGAGTAATGCACTCTATAGAAAACAATAGAGTCTTTAAAACACCTCAGATCTATTTCTTTTGGATGCCATGCTATTCTCATCATATCCATGAAGAACACTATTATCAGGCATGTGCTGCACAATTACTAGAAAACTGGATGGTGACTCCATAATCGTAGGCAACTCCTCTGGAGGTGCACTTGACTTCAACCTAATCCTGTTGCCCAGTAATGCCTCCTGCTCTTACAGTGTCTCACACAGGGGATGCAGGGACCTGATGGCAAAAGTGCATGGAACAGGTAGGGCGGCAGTCTGCCTTCTAGCACAACCTGCTTCCCTCTTTTCATCCTGCAGCAAGTTCCTACTCTTATTCACGAGGCCCAAGCCCATTTGCTCTCTGACACTTTTTGCTTTCTAAGTGCTTCATATTCTACTTACAAACTCTCTAGTTGTGCAGAAATTTCTGCAATCCTTTCATAGTCCATTTTTTTTGTTTCTCAGACTCCTCCATATCCAGTCGCAACTTTTCAAATTGTTCAAGAATTCTCTCAATCTTTTTTGAAACACCATATAAGAGGTAGAAGAAAACAGAAAATTCCCTCTGGGAGCAATGTAGGGGAAAACCCAGTGGCTGCAGCCAAAACTAACCTTTTGCTGATGTCCTGAAACACACTATTCATTCCATAAAATCTTGCTGTCTCCTTCATGCCATTACAAACCAAGTTTCCCATTATTTCTTGCCCCACATGGGTGCCACTTGTTGTATTTGGCTTTATTGTTTTATTATACATTCAAATTTATTTCACTATACTTAAACCTCTACCTCCCTTCCAACTCTTATTCCTTTCAACCCAACACTAGGTAGAAAAGAAATAATGTTAGAGGGAAAAGGGACATAGGTCTCTTGAGCTATTTCCTATTTCCTGCTGATTAGGTTTGTAGGGTTCCTTTGTGTTCCAATAAACCAGCAACAGCCAACACAGCAGCAGGATGAACCAGCAGCAGTTCAGGGGAGCAGCAGCAGCAAAGAAACCAGCAACCTCTTCCTCCTTGAGAGTGTCCCCTGTCCCTCTCAGGGCTCTGGCATTCATATCCCTCTCCAGAGTCCTCAGAATTAAACCTCTGGAGCTGAGTAAGCCACACACCCCTAGCATGTGAGGCATAATTATAGTTAACACCTGTGGATATACTGAAGCAGCCCCACACATGAGATGAAAACAAAAACATTCTCATAACTGGGTTTTTTTAATAAACAAAAACTCTTACCACAGTATTAGTTCAATTGATCACGGTGTTTTCTAAGCTAATCAGGTAGTAAATAGCTAGAGACAAGCAACATTTGCCTATTCAAATATACTGAGATAGATGGTGTTCAAAAACCTCAGAGATCTATAGAATATGGCATTTAAAGACGTTTTATTAATTTAAGGTTTTTTTGACAATGAAACATGTCAGTTCCTGGCGCAGCACCCCCATACTACTTCAAAGATGATGAACATTGGAGAACCTTATGAAGTTTCTTTCAAATTTGCCAAAGCTAGCCACTGGTGGGGGCGGGGGGGGGGGAGAAACTGCCCTTGTCTAAACTGCTAACAGTATTCTGTTCAAGTTATGGACTAGCAGGACACAAAGAAAGTCAGCTGCCAAACTCTGCCAGGACAAGGTACAGAAGTCCTTCATAATTCCTGCTTTGCAGAAAAATCTGTCAGAAATTCTGGGCCAGTAGGCCAAAGAGATGAATGCTCCACTGTTGCAGAGGAATCTTGGGTGACTCTCCAGGACGCCAGCAGTCTCTATCATTTCTATAGTTTTGGAAGCTGCTTGCTCTGCACTTCCTGTTTATTCAGATATTTATCCTTCTTAGGTCTCTGATGGGATTGAAGAGTAGTTATAGTCTTAGAGTTAAACTTAACTTGTTTAGGATTTACACAAAAAATTTTTAGGTCTAAAAAGATGTTTTAAGGTTGGTAAATGCAAGTTATGATAGAAAGTGACTTAGGTACATAATTGTGGACTCACCACGGTAGGACAGTAGAGTACTTTCTCCAATGCTACCAAATACAAATATACTGGACATTGTGAATGTAATTCTTACCAGGTAGTATACAGTTTATTGATGTTAGAGTCTTTTATTTAGATACAGAGGGGGAAATATTGCAGGGTATTTGGTCACATTGTGAAACCCAAGATTTTGAACTGGAAAAATCTAATTGTGGTATGACTCAGACTTTGATCTTAGAGTTTTGTTTAAACAAGTACTTGTGGTGTGGCTCAGGTTTACAACACACATTTAATGCAAGAGCTAAATAAAGTCAACCACAGATCAAGAGGTGGAGCAACCAACTAGCTGACAATGAGTGAACATAAGAAAACAGAAAGGAGGGACATGGAGAAGGAGGGTATTGAAGACAGCATGGAGAAGATGGGGCTTTACCTTTCCAGGATGTCAGTGAAGTAGGAAGGTCAGCTGGGTGCTTTCTCTGTCTCTCTGAGACAGCAGGTTTTCACCCCAGCATCTGGCTCCTGGGTCTTCATGGGTAAAATTGAATTATTGGATTTTATTTTTAAAACATACAGCCTGGTCGTCACCCCAATAAGATGCTCTACCAAATAAATTTTAAACGTTCTGCCATGTTCCTACATAACCAAAAAACCCTTGCAAATCCCCTGACCTTGTAGTTTGGGGATTATTTTTTTCCCCCCGATTGGAGCTATTCTCTAAAAACCCAACATACGGAGATAGCGTTGACAGAAAATAAAGCTTCCTTAATTCTACTTTAAAAACAAAAAATGGATCAATGATCTTTACTATCATTCAGTGGGATTAACATGATTGCTAAGACAGAGAATTGTACTCTCCCAGGAATGAAGTCCAGTTAGTTAGATGATTATCCACTACACAGTCATCAGTACTGAGTCCACATACATACCAATAAAAATGAATTCAGTAGGTTATATTCACATATCTGTAGGTATATGTGTAACTATAATAATGAAAGTGGCTATCAATTTTTTGAGGGCAGCATAGAATTAGAGAGAGGGCCTGAGGGGAAGAAAGGGGAGGGGAGGGCAAGTGATGAGTTATAATTTAACTAGAAATATAAAAAAATAATTAGGACAAAACATGAATTGAACAAAAATGCTTTAATTCAGATGTCAACTATGAACAATTATGTATCAGCTTTCTGTATTACATGAATTGTTTATATTTAACATAATAGCAGGTCCTATGTTAGTTAAACTTTGAAAATACATTATGAATCACCCCCTTAGGGCAGCAGATATCTCATCAGTTTGTCTGAATACTTTTATAAAAATACCCATACAACTCTAAATGAATATGATATATTTAACAAAATATTAACGGGGTAGTTTAATGTGAAAACTGTATATTCTGATTTGAACCTGAAATGTTCTCCAAAGGCTTATGTACTGTATGCTTGGTTCTCAGATTGTGGTAATACTTTAGGAGGTGATGTAAACTTCAGGAAGGCCCTTTTATGTTGGTTTTTTGGGGGGTTGTGCTTGTTTAATATGTTTGTCGCTATTGTACATCTTTAAAGAGTAAACCTAGTATTCAGCCACTTATTTGCTGTTTCCTATCTGTCTTAAGGTTAAAAAGCACTTGCTAACCCTTCTGCCAACCATGATCTACCCATGATCAAGGGGTCAAGTAACTACTGACTATATAAAATTATGACTTAAAATAAATATTTACAGCTTTAAATTGGTTGTCAGATAGCTGGCCACAGCAATACCAAGTTAAATAATATAACTACAGTATCTTAATAATCTGTGTAAGCCTGAAATTGCAATCAGAACTACATACATAGTCTCTCAATGTATTTGCTACACATATAAAAAATTCTCTGTACTTATGTTGAGTGCCCCAATTCAGGTTTCTAAAACAATAATCACAATATTGAATATACTTATATTTTGAGATAGGTGTATTCAAGCCTGTCTATTAGATTTCAGGATTAACTATCAACTTTCATTTATGTCAACCACAAATACACCAGATTGGAAGCCAATTAATGCTGACTGGGAATGACCATCCTGCTTATATGTACACAACTGAATACAATTTGAAAAGTATTTGAAATCATTTATTATTTCCAATTAATACCCAAATTACATGAAAAGAATTTTTTAATATTTTAGGATTTTTAACAAAATCCAAATGATGGTGTGTTTTATTTCAACTCTTTCATTATCTTCTTCAGCTTCTCTGCCTATTTGTCTGTTGTGACCAAGATATAAACATCTGCTCCAGCAAACTTTGAATTTCACATTATCTCCATTTCTCTTGATATTGACAGATTTGGCATCCTTTCACCAAGTTGTAAAATCACATTTTTCATTTGCTCAATTTTTTTGTAACACAGTGATGGGGCACTTAGAGCATGCACACAGCATCCAAAACATCTCTAGAAATTTTCATTCTTAATTTTTTTTTATGCCTTAAAATGTTACGGCTGGGCATGCTTCATCACTGACCATTGTTACATCACATAGTAGCACATACATGTAATCTAAGCACTCACAAGGCTAAGGTAGGAAGAGCTGGACTTTGATACCAGCCAGAGCATTTGTACCAAGATCGTATCTCCAAAATGAAAAGTGATCAGAGAAATCTCCTTCCCAACAAAGCATTCTGGACTGGCTAAAATAAATCTAGGATTGCTTATATTTTACAACAGTTGGTGAGTATACAATACAGAGAGGCAGGAAAGATGGCTCAGAGAGTAAAGATGCTTGCTGCCAAGCCTGATAACCTGAGTTTGATACTAAGGACCTACGAGCCAGGAGATAATGGACTTAGAAATTTGTATCTGACCTAGACATACGTACTATGGAGTGCATGCACAAATACATATAATTTTAAAAAATCTTTTAAGGTGATAACAGAGGTAACCTATATGAAAGGCAGGTTACACTCAGAGCAGTCACACTGCCACTGAGCTACATCCACAGCCCTCCTGCTTCAAGTCAAGTGGGCTCACTTTTATGAGTGATGTTCAGTGTCATATAATTCCAACAAGTTCCACAAGTTTCTACATAACCTACCCAAATAGGATTCCTGTAACGTCTTTGATTCAAATGGAAGTGAGGTATAGCAACATTTCCCCCAATTGTATTCTTGTCCTTTGTCATCTTTATAGGATTTGTGAAATTATCAAATTCTTGTATTTTTAATTATTTGTCTGTTGGTTGTTTTTAAGGTCCCATGTAACCCAGGCTGGGTTTGAACTTGCTTTGCAGCTAAAGTTAGCTTACAACTCCTGAACCTCCTTCCTCAACCTCCCAAGTATTGAGATTATAGGTGTGCACCAACACACGCAGCAGTGAGTTCCAAATTCTATTTAGTTTGGGGAAAAATCTTCATTTTCAGTGGTTTCCCACTACTGAATTCTAGTAGTATGAGAAACTCAAGTAGAAAACTTTGCCCTATTTTTAAATCATAGTGTCTTCTTCTATAGCCTGAGTACAAGTGACCCTCCATCAAAAACATGTCTCATGTTGGATTAATGTACCTAGCTAAATTATTTGCCATAGTCAATTGTTGAGTTCTTTGATAAAGAAGCATGAATCAAAGTTTCCCTCACTGTTTATTCATATGGTTTAATCCCTTGTGTGGGTAATGCTATGTACAGTAAGATCTGATTTGTGGGTTTTTTCCAATATACTTTATAATCACAGGTTCCCTTACCTGTAAGAAAAGTGTTGGATGCTCAAGTAAAGTTTGTTTTATGGTGGAAAGCTTTCTTGCATTCTTCATATTCATAGTACATTGTCTGATGTTGAGAAGTGTTACCCAGAAAAGATTTGTTGCATCGTCTGCATTCACAGGCTTTCTCCATTGTATGAATCTTCTGATGCCGTCTAAGGTTTGATTTATCATAGAAAGCTTTCCTACATTCCTTACATTCATAAGGTTTCTCACCTGTATGAGTTCTCTGATGTACAGTGAGATGTGAAGTACAGTAAAAAGCTTTCTCACATAATTGACATTCATAGGGTTTGTCACCTGTGTGAGTTCTCTGGTGTCGAGTCAGGCCTGACTTACGGTAGAATGTCTTCATACATTGCTTACATTCATAGGGTTTTTCACCAGTATGAGTTCTCCAATGATGACTGAAACTCGACTTACAGATAAATGATTTCTGGCATACTGTACATTCATAAGGTTTCTCACCTGTGTGAGTTCGCTGATGTACTGTTAAGTAGGACTTAGTGGAGAAGGCTTTCCCACATTCCGCACACTCATAGGGCTTCTCACCTGTATGAATTCTCTGATGTAGAGTAAGTTGGGGCTTTTGGCAAAAAGCTTTTCCACATTCCTTACATTCATATGGTTTCTCACCTGTGTGAATTCTCTGATGATCCGTAAGCTCAGACTTACGATAGAAAGCTTTCCTGCATTCAAAACATATGTATGGTCTCTCACCTGTATGAACTCTCTGATGCTGAGTGAGGTGTGACTTTTGACAGAAAGCTTTCTTACATTCCGAACATTCATAGGGCTTCTCACCAGTGTGAATATTCTGATGTCTGTTGAAGCTTGTTTTCCAATAAAAGCACTTTCCACATATTTTACATTCATAGGACTTTTTCCCTCTGTGGATTTTCTGATGGAGAGTCGATTCTGACTGCTGAGAAAACTCATATTCCTTCTGGACAAAGAGCCTTTCTCTTGTATGTTGTCCCTTATGTTTTGGAAGGTATGATTCAGTAATGAAAGGGTTCTCAAAGTCACTACGTTTGTAATATTTCTCTCCCAGGTGTGTTCGCTCATTTTCATCAAGGTCAGACTTGTTACACTTTATCTCTGATATATTACATTCAAAAGATTTCTCTCTTATCTGTGCCATCTCTTTGCAAATAAATGCTGTATCACCTAAGGATTTTGGATATTCACTAAACTTATGAGTAAGTAACACTGCTTTTGTGTTTAAAGACTTCCCTGGTATAAGATTTTGAAAGTAACTTTGTGAACTTTGAGACTTGTATAGACTAACATGCTCTGAATGTTTGATGGATTTTACAGTTCCATTAAGATCATCAGGTTCTTCTCCAACTTCTATTTCATCAGCATCACTATGGAAATATACATCCTTCCACAGAATAAGCTTTCTAGAACTCATTCCTAGTGAGCTTTCATTCTTTATATTCCAATTTGAAATGTGGTTTGCACTCACACTGAAAGTCTTCCCTACGTTATCCAACTCCTTTGATGTATCACTATCAAGTGCAACTTGCCACACATGTGTTGCTTTGGTTTCTGGACTGATCTTGTTCAGGGTATTCATTTCCTGGAAATCTAAAATGACAGTAAGATATATTAATATGTACAAACAAAACTATCTTCCTTCCCACTGGAAGGATAATACACACCCACACACACACACACACACACACACACACACACACACACACACACAATTTTATCATTTATCCTTGACCCATCTCTTTGCTTTTAAATTATTTTATCAAAAAAAAAATTAGTAAATTGTTATATAGCTTACCAAAATGATATCCATTTTCCTTTACCTAACTCAATGACATATATAACTTCTAGATTTAACATACATTAATTGTACAAACTAAGATGTATTATGTTGTTTTGATATATGTATACAATTGAATACTATTTATACCCAAAGAGGTTTCACTATCTTCTTTCTATATATGTATACAATGTACTCTGATAATATTCATGTCTTTCTCAGCCTAGAACTGTAGGTTCTCTTCCTTGTTCCAGATACTCATCATTCTACTTTTCTGAGTTTACTTCATTTTAAGAAATTTAATCCCTACTTTTTTATGAGCCACTGATCACTCAAAACTATGTTCAAACACATTTGTTTAGTTTCTTTAAGTTCTCTGGTTATTGGATTTTAGCATTTTCAGTTTTGATTTTAAAAGATAGAAGACATTATTTCCAACTCTTTTTGTTTGTTCGAGCTTGTTTTACAACCTCAAATTTGATTTGTTTTAGAGAAAGCTTAGATGTATATTTCACAAACACAGGGAAGCATATATTGTACATGTCTATGTAGTCTCACTATTGTTTAACTATGAAGTTTCACTGTTAAATCTTGTTCCTGAGTTAGCTACTGATGGTAGTAGACTATTTTAGTCACTCAACCCCAGTAGGTATTTCACTCATGAAAGTAGCTGTTGTACAGTTCAGATATTTTGTTATATATGTATAGATAGATATACAGATATAGATATATCATCTACTCCTAGAGTGCTGAAGTGACTCACTATTGCTCTATACAGAACTTATATCTAGAAATATTTTTATGGAACTCAGCACAACAATAGCCAGTGCTTAAACATTTGGAATTATTATATTTTAATGGATTGGTTTCCTTTATGCATATTCAGTAAATTCATTTATCCCTTCTAAACTAATTTGGCATGAAGGTGGCTTACTCATATGAGTAGAGCTATTGATGAGTACTTTTACATTGTTTGTTTCAAGAAACATTGTTCATATTTTAAATCTATATGTACTTCTGCCAGTGAGAAGAGATGTTCCACACAGCAAACAACAATATTTTAATTTTTATTCCATTCTGGCCATCTGTGTTAAAGTTAAGAACACATATTCAGGATTCTTATTGGAAGACACATATTAAATCTTTATCTTAAAAGGTCTTCTTGTTTGTTAAATTAGTAATGGTGATAGCATGTATACATCCTCTGTGATTTGTGATTATTTCTTGATTTCATCTCCACAGTATAGCACAGCCTCAAAAACTGAATGATAACCCTCTCAAGTACCTCTCTCTAGGTGGATTCTGGGCATAACACTTCAAAGTAAAGGGAGCAATGTAACTGGTTTCTCCTCCAATGCTAGTCTGTTATGAGGAAGTTACTTCCAGGCAAGGAACACTTGACTGTAGTAGGCCTTCTGAGAACTGTGGGTTTCTCCTCTGTCTAATTGTCCTTAGGGCTACCTACATGCTCCAGGCTTCCCTTGTGCTTATGAGTTTGAGTTTTCTCCACACAGGGAGATACTTACAGGCTGCTTCCTATTTGTGTGTGTGTGTGTGTGTGTGTGTGTGTGTGTGTGTGTATGTGTGTGTACGCACAATACAGTTTTTTCTTTTTAGCTGCCTGAAGACTTAGGATAATTTCTCCTTTGTTGGCATCTCTCTCTTTATTTAAAGAATCATAAAGGACTCTTAATCTACTTTACTCTGAAGCACTCTAATGCTATTCTCTCAAATTCCACCTGTAATTGCAACAAAAACTATGAATAAATACTTGTCTTAAGCTATTCATTTATACATTTGTATCTCTGTTATTAATACCCACGACTACTACCATGTCTTTGGTTTGGTAGATAGACACCTACATATTACATAGCAAATTTGGAAAAGACTCAACTCACAGTTAAATTATCTAAATAAAATAAATGCATAACTACCCCCTTACAATTCAGTTTATGAGTTTTCCTAAAATAAAACACTATATATGTTCTTTCTCTAAGATCCATATAGGAAATGGAATTATAGTAAAACAAAAAAAAAAAAACTGCAATAACAACAAAACTCAGGAAGTGGGGGCAAGATGGCAGCGATCAAGTCAGACACATTTTGATCGTCAGGAAGACCAATTGGACAACAGCAAAGATATACTGCTGCTGAACGGCAGTTTGTGAGGCACAAGCCTAATGGGCTTGCCCAGCAAAGCCAGGGACAACAAAGAACTCGGTACTAAAAATATAGACACTGGAGGATCAGAGTCACCAGACACAGAGTGCTTCCCACTGGGAGACTGCACTCCCTCCCTGCCACAGTGGAAGAGATACCAGATCCTTTCAGGACTCCAGCTAGCGGATTCAACTTCCAAACATAGGTCCTCCTGAGTCTGCAGCATCTGTGCAGGGGCTAGGCGTGGACACCCAGAAGCATACCAGCAGAGCAGCTAAACGGTAAGACTGAGAAACTATCCCTGGGATATTCAGTATGGCAGAGTCTGGCTGACCAGTAACAGCTGGATCCAGCTGGCAGGCACCAAGCTTCCTGAGCCCAAGCACACTCTGGGCAGGATACAGAATACAAATTGGAACTCCCTGCCCACCACCACCCCCCCGCCAGACTACAGGGGGGTCTGGTGGAAGCCCCGGCCAACCCAGGAAGGCTCCCCTGGAGCATGGCAATTCAGGCAGGGGAAAGACACTGAGATTTGCTGAGTGAATTCCATACTAGAACTCTCAGCCGGTGCTCACTTCAGCGGGGCACTCAGTCTACAGCCTCAGTCTAGTACATTTAGATCTCTGCCCAGAGCAGTGAAACAGTCCTGGACTGGGGTGTGTTACCTGAGGGGGAGGACAGCACCCAACCACAGAACTTCTGACAGAGAGGCACTCCCTCTACCCCCCACCCTCCCACCCCTGAGTCCAAGTACTTGAGACACTTTGTGAACTCACTGCCCACACTCACTTTGGGAGGGCTCTCAGTCTATTGCCTCAGTTTACAGCATCTAGATCTCAGTCTGGACCAGTAAAGCAGTTCTGAACTACTGCGTGCAGGCCAAGCGGGTAGATTGCACTGACCCAAAGAACTCCTGACTGAGAGGCACAGGTTGATCCTGAAACCCCTCAGAGAAGAGCATGGAAGGACCACAACCATAATCCTGATACCCTTGCCACAGGGAAACTGCCAGAAGCCATAGCGGCACAGGCAAGCTACACTGGAGCACAGTGATTCTGGCTGGGAAAAGGCAGCTGAGCATCCCTGAATCTAAACACTGTGGACAGGGTGCGAATTCCTCATCAGATCTCTCTGACTACACCTGCCTTACCCCTCAGCTGAATACCCACACTACAACACAGAGAGCTCAGACTCAGGAGCAGTGAAACAACTCCAGACCATTGCTCATTGCCTGGGTGACGTGGGCTGTACAAGATCACGGAACTTTTGGCTATAAGATGCATGTTGAACCTAAGAACCCTCTGAGAGCAGCTTGGGAGGACCATGATCACGATCCCAACACATAAGCTGCAGGGTAGCTGCAGCTCCAGCCAACAGTCTGTGGCCTACCAACCTGCATGGTCATCACTATGAAGACCAGTTAAATCTCAGGAACCTGCAGGCAGGAATAACACAACCCACCACAAACTCTGACCTGAGTTCCCAATTGGGACACAGCAGGAAGGGGTGAGGTCTGGGAGACACATTGAGAACCAACCTCCACACAAGGTCCCATCTAGCCTGTGGAGACAGATCACCAAGCTATATGGCCTCTATACCAAAGTGCCCTTCTTGGCACCAAGTCCAGAAGGCACCAGGAACAAACAGCTAAGAACAACCAGATGGTTAAAGGTCAGCAAAAGAACAGATCTGACAAAAGTCAGGGAAATATGACTCCAACAAAATGCAGCCATGCTAGTACAGCAAGCCCTGACCATGCCACTACAGCTGAAACACATGAAAATGATGACAAATGTATACTTTGGAAAGTGATAGAGTCCTTACAAGAAGAAATTAAATCTCTGAAAGAATTTAAAGAATCCTCAATTTAACAAAGGAATGCAGTGGAGAATACCATTAGAGACCTCCAAGCCAACACAGCTCAACATGAACAGGAAAGAGATAAGGAATGAAAGATTTAAAAGATTTGAAAGATTTGCAGACAAAGACAAGCAAATTGGAACAGGAAACGTATAAAAGGAATAAAATTGTACAAGACTTGAAATTGGAAGTAGAAGTAATAAAGAAAACTCAAACAGAGATAAGAGTGGAAGTGGAGAATCAAGGGAAGACAACAGGAACTACAGACTTGAGTATCAAAAATAGGATACAAGAGATGGAAGACAGGATCTCAAGCGTGGAAGATTCAATGGAAGAAATCAGTACAACAACCAAAGAAAATGAAAAATCTAAAAAGTTCTCACCCACAACACTCAAGAAATCAAGAACTCCATGAAGAGATGGAACCTAAGAATTATAGGCATAGAGGAAAGAGAAGACTACCAACTCCAAAGTCCAAGAAACACCTTCAACAAAATCATAGAAGAAAACTTCCCAAACCTAAAGAAAGAGATGCCGCCGGGCGGTGGTGGCGCACGCCTTTAATCCCAGCACTTGGGAGGCAGAGGCAGGTGGATCTCTGTGAGTTCGAGGCCAGCCTGGTCTACAAAGCAAGTTCAGGACAGCCAGAGCTGTTATACAGAGAAACCCTGTCTCGAAAAACCA
>CAJQZJ010034231.1:854333-905164 GCA_907164525.1 Lophiomys imhausi
AAAAAAAAAAAAAAAAAAAAAAAAAAGAGAGAGATGCCAAAAAATTCCAAGAGGCATACAAAACACCAAACAGATTAGATCAGAAAAGAAACTCCTCTCGCCACATAATAATTGAAACTCCAAATGTACAGAACAAAAAAAGAATATTAAAAGCTGTAAGAGAAAAAGGTCAAATAGCATATAATGGCAGACCCATCAGGATTATACCTGACTTCTCCTCAGAAACTTTAAAAGCCAGAAGGGCCTGGGCAGACATCCTACAAGCCCAGAGGGAACATGGGTGCCTAGCCAGATTGCTATACCCAGCAAAACTCTCTATCAACATAGATGGAGAAAAGAAGATATTCCACGACAAAAAATCAAATTTAAACAGTATCTCCCCACAAATCCAGCCCTACAGAAGATTCTAGAAGAAAAATTCCAACCTAGAGAAGATAACTACACCCAAGAAAAGAGAAGAAGCAAAAAACTCCACTCCAGCTAAACCAAAAGAAACACACAACCACCAATTATATCAAAATAACAGGAAATAACAACCTTTGGTCATTAATATCCATCAACATCAATGGACTCAACTCACCAGTAAAAAGACAAACGCTTACAGAATGGATCCATAAACAAGACCCAACATTTTGCTGCATACAATAAATGCATCTCACTAACAAAGATAGATGCTACCTCAGAGTAAAGGGCTGGGAAAAGGTTTTCCAAGCAAATGGTGCAGGAAGCAAGCTGGAGTAACCATCCTAATATCAAATAAAATAGACTTTCAATTGAAGTTAATCAAAAAAGGCAGGAAAGGACACTACATACTCGTTAAAGGAAAAATTCAAGACACATCTCAATAATGAATATGCCCCAAATACAAGGGCACCCACATTTGTAAAAGAAACTTTTCAAAAGCTTAAAACTCACATTGATCCCCATACATTAGTAGTGGGAGACTTCAACACCCCACTCACAACAATGGACAGGTCATTGAGAAAGAAACCAAACAGAGAAATAATGAGCCTAACAGAGGTCATGAACCAAATGGACCTAACGGATATCTACAGAATGTTTCACCCAAACACAAAAGGATACACCTTCTTTTCAGCACCACATGGAACTTCCTCCAAAATTGACCATATAGTTGGACACAAAGCAAGCCTCAACAGATATAAGAAAATTGAAATAACCCCTTGTATTTTATCAGACCACCATGAATTAAAACTGAACTTCAACAACAACAGAAATAATAGAAAGCCTACACATTCATGGAAACTACTCTCTACTCAATGACCACTGGGTCAGGGAAGAAATAAAGAAGGAAACCAAAGACTTCTTAAATTTCAGTGACAATGAAGGAACAACATACCCAAACCTATGGGACACAATGAAAGCAATGCTGCCAGGAAAGTTCATAGCACTAAATACCTTCAAAAAGAAAATTGTGACAGTTCATATTAGCGAATTAACAGCAGAACTGGAAGAACTGGAAGAAAAAAAAAAAAAGAAGAAGCAAACAGTCCCAAGAGGAGAAAGCAGGAAATCATCAAACTTAGGGCTGAAATCAACAACTTCGAAACAAAAAGAAAAATACAAAGAATCAATGAAACCAAGAATTGATTCTTTGAGAAAATCAACAAAATAGACAAACCTTTAGCCAAATTAACTAAAAGGCAGAGGGGGAAAAAGCTCAAATCAACAAAATCAGAAATGAAAAGGGAGAAATAACAACAGACATTGAGGAAATCCAGAGAATTGTTAGGTCCTACTTTAAAAATCTATACTCCACCAAATTTGAGAACTTAAGTGAAATGGACAATTTTCTTCATAGATTCCACCTGCCAAAGATAAATCAAGATCAGGTTAACACATTAAACAGCCCTATAACCCCTAAGAAAATAGAAACAGTCCTTAAAAATCTCGCAACCAGAAAAAGCCCAGGGCCAAATAGTTTCAGCCCAGAATTCTACCAGACCTTCAAAGAAGAGCTAATACCAATACTCTTCAATCTCTTCCACAAAATAGAATCATAAGGAACACTGCCAAACTCATTCTATGAGGCCACAGTCACCCTGATTCCTAAACGGCACAAAGACCCAACAAAGAAAGGGAACTTCAGACCAATTTCCTTCATGAACATAGATGCAAAAATACTTAATAAAATACTGGCAAACCGAATCCAAGAACACATCAAAAGAATCATACATGATCAAGTAGGCTTCATCCCAGGAATGCAGGGATGGTTCAACATACGAAAATCCATCAATGTAATTCACGATATAAACAAGCTGAAAGAAAAGAAACACATGATCATCTCGCTAGATGCTGAAAAAGCATTTGACAAAATTCAACACCCCTTCATGCTAAAAGTTCTGGAGAGAATGGGCATACAAGGACCATACCTAGAAATAATAAGGGTGATATACAGCAAGCCAGTAACCAGCATCAAATTAAATGGAGAGAAACTTAAAGCATTTCCTCTAAAATCAGGGACAAGACAACGATGTCTACTTTCACCATATCTCTTCAACATAGTACTTGAAGTTCTTGCTAGAGCTATAAGACAACTAAAGGGATACAAATTGGAAACGAAAAAGTCAAATTATCTCTATTTGCAGACGATATGATAGTACACCTAAGTGAACCCAAAAATTCCACCAGAGAACTCTTATACCTAATAAACACCTTCAGCAAGGTGGCTGGATACAAAATTAATTTAAAAAAATAAGAAGCATTTCTTTATACAAAAAATAAATGGGCTGAGAAAGAAATTAGGAAACAACACCCTTCATTTATCCACAAACAATATAAAATACCTGGGGGTAACTCTCACCAATCAAGTGAAGGACCTGTATGACAAGAACTTCAAGTCCTTGAAGAAAGAAATTGAAGAGCACATCAGAAGATGGAAAGCTCTCCCATGTTCATGGATAGGTAGGATCAACATAATAAAAATGCCACCCTGCCAAAGGAATATAAAGATTCAATGCAATTCCTATCAAAATACCACCACAATTCTTTATAGACCTGGAAAATACAATTCTCGACTTCATATGGAATAACAAAAAACCCAGAATAGCTAAATCAATCCTGTACAATAAAAAAACATCTGGTGTTATCACCATCCCAGATTTCAAGCTGTACTATAGAGCAATAGTAATAAAAACAGCATGGTTCCATTATAGATAGATACAGACCAGTGGATCAATGGAACCAAATTGAAGACTCAGAAGTGAACCCACACACCTATGGTCACTTAATTTTTGACAAAGAAGCCAAAACCATACAATGGAAAAAGGACAGCATCTTCAACAAATGATGCTGGTCTAACTGGTTGTTGATATGTAAAAGAATGAAATTAGACCCATATTTATCACCCTGCACAAAACTTAAGTCTAAGTGGATCAAAGACCTTAACATAAGGTCTGACACACTAAATCTAATAGAAGAGAAAGTGAGGAAAAGCTTTGAACTCATTGGCACAGGAGACAACTTCCTGAACAGAACATTAATAGCTCAGGCTCTAGGACCAACAATCAATATTGGAACCTCATGAAACTGAGAAGCTTCTGTAAGGCAAAGGACACCATCATTAGAACAAAACGGCAACCTACAGATTGGAAAAATATCTTTACCAACCCCACTTCTGACAGAGGGCTAATATCCATAATTTATAAAGAACTCAAGAAATTAAACACCAAGAAGCCAAACAATCCAATCAAAAAATGGGAGACAGAGCTAAATCAAGAATTCACAAAGGATCAATCTCTAATGGCAATGAGACATTTCAAGAAATGCTCAACTTCCTTAATCATTAGAGAAATACAATTCAAGACAACTCTTGAGATTCCATCTCACACCTGTCAGAATGGCTAAGATCAAAAACTCAAATGACAGCACATGCTGGCGAGGTTGTGAAGAAAGGGGAACACTCCTCCATTGCTGGTTGGAGTACAAACTTGTACAACCACTATGGAAATCATTCTAGTGATATCTTAGAAAACCTGGAATAGCCCTACCTCAAGACCCAGCCATACCACTTCTGGGTGTCCACCTAAATGATTCCTCACCAAACCACAAGGACAGAGCCTCATTTATGTTCATAGCAGCCTTATTTGTAATAGCTAGAAACTAGAAACCACCCAGATGTCCCTCAACCAAGGAATGGTTAAAAAAAATTGTGGTACATTTACACAATGGAATACAGTATACTGAGCTATCAGAAACAAGGAAATCATGCAATTCACAGCCAAATGGATGGAACTAGAAAAGCTCATCCTGAGTGAGCTAATTCAGACTCAGAAAGATGCACATGGCATCTACTCACTTATAATTGGATTTTATCCATATAGTACAGGATAACTATTCTACAACCAACACACCAAAAAGATCAGGAACATAGACTTTGTTACCTGTAAATGGGACAATTTGCCCTAGGGGTGCTACCATTAGGCCCCAGTGCAAGAGGAAGCTCTTAGCCCTCATATGACTGTTGAACTGAGGGGGGCTGATTTGTAGGGACACTCCATATCGAAAGAGTGGGATGGGTGGGAGGAGGAGAGGGTGGGAAAAGGAGGAAAGGGTGGGAGGGTGGGGCCAGGAGGGGTGGAAAGAGGGGACTATGATGGAGATGTAACTTGATGTAATAAATAAACATTATAGTACAAAATAAAATAAAATCTGACATAAATATTTAAAAAAACAAATATCAGAATCTTCCTTGGAGAGAGTATTAGATAAATGTCTTAATCATGAAACTAGCCATTTTTAGGACTGGGATGGGGATAACTTTTGTAACCATATCTGACTGATTGATTATTTCTCATCATATTAATTCCTAACTAGCATTCAGTGATGTACCTGGGATTATCTGGTGTGATGCTTCTCCTACAATCCATGATCCAAGTCTTTGCTCCAAATTGAAGATCAACTCAGGTTTGGTCTTGCAGTGCCCTGTAAACAGGAAATGTTCAATTACTAAGTCAGGCAGAGAGAAGAAAATATCTTCATTTAAGGAGACATCCAATGATGAGGCCAATAAAGTTTTGATAAAGAGTTTATATTCCACTTTTCACTCACCCAAGAACAGCAAGTTGCTGTAGTTCTCCAGCATAACATCCCTGTAGAGGGTCCTCTGACCTTCATTCAGGTCCTGCCATTCCTGCCAGGTGAATTCCACAGCTATATCCTCAAATGACACCAATCCCTGTAATGACACATTTCTCCTCAGCGGAGAGCTCATCCTTCTATGTGGATACCTGTCTTACATAACACAAATCGTGATTTGTATTCTGTACCATGGAAGACAGTAACATCTTACGTACGCAGCGATATAATAATTCAAGGAAATGTAACAGATGCTGAACAAATCCTTATTACAAGGAAGAACAGGATTAATAAAATTCTCCTCAGGAAAGCACCTGACATAATCCAAAGACACAAGTACAAACACATTGTTGATATGTACAAGAAAAGGCAATGTTTTATATACAGGGGCCAATTAAGTAGAAAACATCTGCTACTTACACAAGACAGAAATCTCAAGTTATTTCATGGATGTGTTCTCATGAATATGAAGCAATGGCAGCACAGTTACAAGAGCACAAAGGACACAAAACAGGCTAACAGATTTCACAGAATACTGTGTCTGTGTACGCTCATGTTGTGATGAGTGATAATACCAGTAAGTGCTCAAAT
This sequence comes from Lophiomys imhausi, assembly GCA_907164525.1. Classification (NCBI taxonomy): domain Eukaryota; kingdom Metazoa; phylum Chordata; class Mammalia; order Rodentia; family Muridae; genus Lophiomys; species Lophiomys imhausi. Next base: position 860,019 of record CAJQZJ010034231.1, read on the forward strand.
GATTTATTACCCAGAGGTTTTGTATTTAAGTAATTCTAACAACATAATTTCAAGGACTTGTTAGTAGTTCATTACATACATAAACAATTGTTCAGAGGCTAAAGAGATGGTTCAGCAGTTGAGAGCACTGGCTGTTCTTCCACTGGACCCAAATTTGATTCCCAGCGCCCAAATGGTAGGTCACAACCATCTAGAACTCCAAAATTCAGAGAATCTAATGATGTTCAAGGGCACCAGGCATACTTATGCTACATAGACATGTAGGCATAACATCCATACACACCCATATACATAAAATTTTTAAGAATTAAACCAGCTTCAAAAAGTAATAATTGCAGTTAGAGCCAATCTTGTATTTTCTTACTAAATCATTAAAAAAAAAAAAGCCTACAACTGCTAGGGTCTACATATAAGTGACTATTACCCATTTCCTAAATCAAAGGGTCTAAAAAGAGGCATGGAGTGCTATAAAATATGCAAATTTCATAAACCAAGATAACACTTGACCATCTGTATCATTAACTTGGACCTTTGATGTAGAGGCAACTGATACTTATAAGGAAGGGGTTCTCAAAGATTTGTAGACCATTAGACATTCCTTTCAGTGGTATAATTGCTTACGGGTTACCCATGGTCCTATTAAGTAGCCCTAACTAAAGATCACTGGTTCACCAACACTTCTGTAGAAGAATTTCACCTGTCATTGGTGCTGTTATCTGGGTGAATGAAAATTTGATGTCTTCCCAAGAAATGGTCACACAACTGGAAAGTAAACATGCTCAATCACAAAAGTATTTAACACTCTATGATGGGTACTGGCAAATCCAACGAAACAGAACCAAGAAAGACCATCATCTTCACAACATATACCTAAAATCCCAACAGAAGTCCCTGGACATTATTCCAAACAGGAGGAGTCAATAAACATACTATACAAGTGACATAAGGGCTGTGGCTATACCTAAATGGCAGAAGGCTTTCCTAGGACATGAGGCCCTGGTTTTAATACCCAGTAATGCCAATAAACAAACAAACAAACAAGAAACTGTTCTCATTTGCTTTCTATACTTCAATAAAACACTGGCCAAAACCAATTTTAGGAGAAAAGAATGTATTACATCTTTTAGACAGAGCCCATCATCAATGGGTACCAAATCAATAAAGAACTCAAGCAAGAACTTGTAGCCAGAATTAAAGTAGAAACCACAGAAGATTGCTGTTTACTGGCTCTTTCTCTCTAGCTTATTCAGCAACCTTTCTTATACAACCTGGGCCTACCTGCCCATGAATGTACCACCCACAGTGAGTGGGACTCCTATGTCAAGCACCAACCAAGAAAATTCCTAACAGACATGATCCCAGGTCATTCTAATAGAGGCAATTGTTCAACTGAAGTTGGCTCTTTCCAATTATGTCAAGTTGACAGCAAGACAGCCATCACAGAAAATGTTCACACATAAGAATATGTCCAGACAATAACAAAATACCAAATTAAAGGTACCTACATTAGCAACAAAAATATACCAACTTACTAGAGAATAAAACAAATTAGGGTATAAAAAAATTAACAAGAACTACATTCATAAACATAAAATTATACATTATACAAAAGTACAATAAGTAAATGGATAAAGTCTACATCATAGTATTATCAATTTTTCTTAAGTCAGTAAATTTTCTTCTTAGATGTAAAACAGTTGATTTCAATGTTGTTATAAAAAAAATTTACACAATGGCAAGACATATCAGAGGGTGAAAGTGACTGGCAGGAAGTCTGAAGATCTATTTCAATTCCTAGGTGGAAGGAGAACCAACTCTCTAAAGTTGTCCTCTGATCTCCATATACATGTCACAAAAAATATAAGTAAATTCTTTAAAAGTTAACACAAAAATAGCAACAGAGTAGTACAAGTTTAATTCCTATCCTTCCAAATCCAATGCTTCCCTTGTTATGCTAACCCATACTAGTTAGCATGGGCTGCAATAAAAACTTATACAGAATGTGTGAAAGTGGGATTTTGTCACAGTTGTGTAAGTTAATAGGCAAGGTTGCAGATGGTTCTTGATAAGGTCTCCCTTCTTGATATCCAGGTGACAGCCTTGTCACAGTGTCTTTCCATGCAAGAACAAAATTAACTCTCCCTTCCTCTTTTGTTTTCACTTCTTCAGTTCTGGGGCTCAAATCGTGGCTTTGGGCATGGTAGATAAATGTTCTTACACTATGCTGGCACCCAGCCTTTCTTCCTCTTTTGGATGAGGAAGTTAAGATGTATGGTGTTAGCACCCCACACATATTTAATACTAATTACTTCTTATAAGCCCTCTCTCCAGATACAGTTGGCATGTGGGTTTGGATATAGGCTTCAATAGAGAAGTGCTGGGAAAAGATGAACACTCACAGCATTCACACAAGCCAACCTGGAGCCTCCCTTTGCTATCTGAGCTTCCTCTGGCACTGTGAATGCAAGTGATGTACAGTCTTCTAAGCAGAAGCCAGAGGAATCGCATGTAAGGGTTGCACAGTCTTCTAAGAGGAAGTCAGGGGTGTCACTCACATGTTCATGATTTCCCTTTGTCATGAGGTACTACACAGAGGGAAAAAAATCATTTTTTCCTCTTGTACCTGAGTCAGAGAAGCAAACACTCTATGCTCTTGATGGACAGATTAATATTAATAAAAAAGAAACACTTGCTTCTGATCTTCTTGGAAAATTAATAATCATAACAAAAATCATCAGAAATAACAAGCCATGTAAGGATGCTCTTATACCCTGTCTTAAATGCTAACTAAAACTGAACAAATATTAAATATAAGAATGGCACTCAACCCCTACTATTGCTGTAATTTAAGATACATTTTTCTTTTACTATGTTGGATTACAATTAATATAATACAAGTGTTGCATAGCATGTTCTGTGCTTACCTCTACCGACTTAAAACATAAATGACAGTAGTACATTTCAGGTACTAGCCACTGCATTTAGCAAAAGTATGCAGCTATGAATGTACAATATAAACATGACAGGCTATAAGGAATAAAAAGGAGCAAGGAATGAGTAGACATTTGAGGACATGCAGTACTAAAATCTAGGTGTGTTTTCATCTCATCTTTTATGCTTTGAAGTTTTAAAGGTTCCTCAGTTCAGGCAGAAAAAAAATGAAAACAAAAAATGCTCTGTGAGCTAGGCATGGAGCTCAGTTCCACAGCAGTCAGCTAGAATGTGTGAAGTTCCAAGTTTGATACATGTTTTAAATCCTACAATGAAAAAAATACCAAGTAAGAAAGATTAAAATTGATGGGAAATGGGGATTTCTTGGGTCAGATGGAGGAACAGAAGCCATCTACAGGTGACCCCAAGAATGAGAAGATCAGGGTAACAAAAGACAGGTTTTTTTTTTTCTGAACAGAGGGTTAAAATACTGGGAAACACAAAAGAGAAGACTGTAAATTGAAATACAATGAGAAAGATAAGGCAGTGAGAAGCAGAAGATGGCCAATGGCCTGAGCTCAAGCAACCCAGAGAGAAAAGAGGCCAAAAATGTATCTACAGGTAGGCCAAGTAGCCTTGGGGAAAAGAGACTGACAGTCACTACCTACACAGGAAGGGGCCCATCACAAACCATCATGGATGAGGTGGGCCTTATAAAGCCTCACTCTTCCTTAAAGAGTATAGACAGTTAATGAATGCTGAACATTCCTTAGTGGTGTTACCACTGCCACCGATTAAACTATCCTTGCAGTCAATAATTCCCCAGCCACACTCATGCCAGCAACCCTACTTAAATGCAATGGGCCACTAAAAAATAATAGTAAAAAAAACAAATTTTAAAAAACATTAATAATTTTTAAATAAATAAGGAAGATAAGAGAAGGGCTTGTTGGGAAGAAATATTCAGTGGGATGGGGAAGGTGATTAAAGGATAATGGTGAGGGTTGATCAAAGAATAGTATACATATGTGTGAAATAATTTTTAAAAGTTGTATCTTTTTACGTTAAAAGTCAAACTCATAATAGTTTGAAAACATTTTTTTTAATCATCTGGGAACAGAACACACTGTACTCAGCATCCACTGATGGCCCAGCCTGTTGCCCTATAGTCAGTAGGGAACTAAAGGTAGAGAGCTCCAGTAAAGGCTCCTTGCAGGAATGAGATAAGCCACCTGGGTCCCAAGTACCAGCCCATCACCCACCCCACAGAGAGAGGGGACCTGGAGCCACAGTGACCCACTACAGGGTTCCAGCCCATAGACTCCAAAGTCTCAAATGATTCCCACCAATTATAGTCCCTGGTTCAAGACCCTGGCCCACACACTCACCATTTCTGGCTTCCAGGACATCGAGCGTCCTCCCTATGGAACTCCCCGAACCAGCACGTCACAGGGCAACAGAGTCTACAGCACAGCCACCTAGACCTCCAGAGTAGAGGAGACTGAGCCTAGGGACGCATCCCAAGATGGCGAGCTTCACAGTAAAAGACCCTAGCAAGACTGGGAAAGCCTGCCCCCTACCGTTCATCTGCCTAATTAGACATTCTCAACCCAGTGCCTTCAATTGTACGGGAGGGGCGGCCTCTGGAGCACTAAGTAACAGTAGTCACCAACCCATAAATGAAGCCAACATAACAGGTACTGTGAGTGAAACACCAATTATGTATATACTGTCTACATGTATTTCTGTGTGACCCAACACTATCTTTCAGTTACAGGAAATAAGTACATGTAAAATACCGACTGTTTTGCTAATATTAGCAATGTGTCATTAAATTCTGGAATCCTGTCTGTCATAGGGGTTATAATTATCTACACTAGATAACGAGCCCCATCAAAATTTATTAAATACAACATGATTGGGTTGGTCAGTAATTTAGGCTAGGATCAGATGGCTCTTTTTTTGGTATGTGCACTTACCTTTTGGTTGAAGAGGCAGATGAGCTTCAGAGAGTAACCCGACTGTCAACCAGAGCATCTTGATTCTCCTCCTTGATTCTCATCCTCCAGGTGCCTACTGGGACCTTCCTCTCATGGAGATATCAGGGATCTGAAAGAAAATGTCAATGATTTCAAGGTACCTTTCAGAGCAGGTACCAAACTACTACACTTTCCCATTCAAAGCTTCACAAGCAATGTTTCAAATACACAACACTGGATCCAAGGTTCAGGAAACAGAGCTCTCTTTCAATGAGACTCCCTGGTTATGGATACAGAGAACTAATGGCGACTTTCTGGGACATTTCGAAACTTAGTATCATTTAGCTTCTGCTTGTAGATGAAGTTTCTGCACTGTTCCAAGTCAAGGAACTTCTCCCAACAAGTATTAAGCAGCTGACCTAAATAACTGGACTCTGGATTATATGAAAAAGGGAACATGAAGGTGGGAGGAAGACCTAGTGGAGGTGCCTGTGGGGAGCAGGGATAACATGATTAAGACATACTGTATACATGGATGATATTATCAGAGAAGCAATAAAAAATAATGTTGTATTTTTTGGTTGTGAGTGTAAACTTTAATAGCTGAACCATCTCCCTAGTCCTAATAAATATTCTGAAAGAAAAAAAGAAAAGCCACTGAGGACTTAAGAGTCAATTCAGCCTGACTACAAAGACCAAGTGTCACCACTAAACAACATGATTCATGTGACTGACCTTGTCCTTTTCTTTTTTTTTTTTTTGTTTGTTTGTTTGATTTTGTTTTGTTTGTTATTGGAGACAGGGTTTACTCTGTGTAGCCCTGGCTGTCCTGGACTCACGGCTGTGTAGAGCAGGCTGGCCTTGAACTTACAGAGATCTGCCTGTCTCTGACGGTCCAGTGCTGGGATGAAAAGCGTGAGCCACCAAGCCCCACAGTTACAGAGACAGCTGTGAAGTGCCAGGTGGGGGCTGGACTTTGAACCTGGGTCCTCTGGAAGAACAGCCAGTGCTCTTAACCACTGAGCCATCACTCCAGCCCGACCTTGTCCTTTTCAATCCAAGATAATGAACATTTATTCTAGTAGCAGAACTCAAGAAATCAAGGAGCAACAGTATATTTCTGGTTTCTCATCACAGGAGAAATTTGAAAACACGCATAATACAATTCACAGTCATGCCAATCATCATCATTTTAGCACTTACAAGCAACTTATGATTTCTTGTACAGATAAATACAAATCACTGTGCCCAAAACACCTTACTGTGAAAGTGACCTGAAGGCATGATTAGAGAAAGCATTTCCCTCTTGCTAGAATCTGAAGAAAGATACAACTAAATATGCTGAATTTGTTCTGTGATTTTCACTAAGCAAAGCTCTTTTCAGACACTTAAAACTGATCCTGCAATGAAGCAAATACACATAGCACACTGAGAATACCTCTAGAACCCTGAAAGCACATTCCTAACCTCCAGAAAGATTTAAAATCTTCAAAATTCAAGTTGCAACGAGCCAATGAAACTAGAATCGCTGTACTGCGCCACCTAGAAATCAATATTCTTTAATGTTTCTTCAGGAGTATGTAGTGTGAAGGCAGGGCCAAACGCACTGCTTTTTAAACCATCATCTCTTGTTGATTTATCTGTTAGTCGGTTTTTAGGTAATATAAAAATCTTGGGCTGGAGAAACGGCTCAGCACTTAAGAATATTTGCTGGACTTCCAGAGGACCCAAGTTCAGTTCCCAGCACTGATTGCCAGATGGCTCACAACTTGTAACTCTGGCTGCAAGATGTACAGCGCCCTCTTCTGGCCTCTGAGGCATCTGCATCCTACTGGCATACACTCACACAGACACACACCCACATACATAAAATTAAATAAATTTACTGCTAAATTGCAGTGTTTCAGTCTTATATTATCTAATTAATGTCATCTGCTCAACTCCAAGTACTTTGTTCCTGACTGAACCCAGCTCCAGATGTGTCCTACTGTGCATAAGGTACTGAACAGTTTAGCTTTCTGCTCGCTTCAATGAGCATTGCTATAAGAGGAGCACTCTGTGGAGAGAAGTATCACCCAAAAACTAAAGCCACCCCATTCACTAAATTCAAACAAAAATTGACCAGTTCTTAGGGATCTCACAACGATGAGGACGTTAATGCCTCAAAAATACAACTGAACACATGAGGACGTGTGTAAACATGGCCAACATTAAAACAAAACTAAATTGTTATTCTCCGATACTTAGGTATGCAAATAGTTAACAAGTACTACTTTCGTTGATGTATGGCAACATGCATTCTGAAACACAGTCACAAAGCATTCGTGTAAAACTCAACGACTTTGTGAACGATGTTCAGGAGTCCAATGACTTCGGTTTTCCTTTCTCTTTTTATGATATGGTTCTGATGTGTTCACAAACAAAAAAAAATTTAAAGTCCTTAAGTGATTATTTTTCTCTAGCACTCTGGAACTTAAAAAAATAAATAAATTATACAATGTTGCATATTTGAAATGGACAACGAGGATCAGTTAATATACTGGAAACCAGAAGGTTGCATTTGAGAATATGTGCAGAGAGGTAAATTCGGGCGTGGTGGGGGAAGTGCTTACACGGATGGAGGAGAGGCCGGGATGGCATTCAGGATTCTGGACTTGGGAACCGATGCCCAAACACCTGAGAAAAACAGAGGAAACCAGCAGGCTCACAGGAAGGGAGGAGGGACATCCGGTGGGTTTTTCATGTCCTGGAAAAACCCCACAGACAGAATACAAAGAACCCAACCTAACACACCCTGCAGGAACCAAGCAGCCTTCCCAGAGCAGCCCAGAGAAGGCTCCAGAGCCCGCTGCATCTGGAGGGACAGAACGCCCAGGCTACAGCAGCCCAGGGGGTCCGCGCCGCCGTCGGCGCGGCCTCGCCGCAGACCCGGCTCCGCCACAGCGCTTCCCGCTCGCGCGCACTGTCACCTCCGGGCGCCACACGCACACTCACCATGTCCGCTTCTGGGGGGCGCCGGCGTCCTCTTACCATCGCCCAGCACCCACCGTGTCTCTGCGCCACCAAGGCTGCGCAAGAGCCTCCCGGCAGCGGACACCAAGCCCAAGATGGCGGCTCCCACACAAAGCCCGGCCGAAAGCCAAAGCCCGCCCCTGCCCCTCCGTCTGTGTGTCTGATTGGACACGCCTCGGCCCAGGGTCCCCATTGGAGAGGGCTTCAGGTCCTGCCTCCTGAGTGACAGTAGATGGCGCCAACGCACAGCAGAAGGAGCCCAAGATGACAGGTTCTTGGCTGTCGCCAATTTTAAGGCAGGGAGAGTTTCTTGTGAAACACAACATATTCCTGTAATTGGATGTTTACAGCTTAACCTTATATTGTTTTATCTAAAATTATATAATCTTGTGAAATATATACATAAATACATACATACATACACACAATATATGTATCACAAATAGAAATAAGATGCCAAATTTTCAAAAGTCTCTAATTTAGGCTATGGGCCCTGATGCTTTAAGAGAAATTTTACACACACAAGCAACCAAGCAAAGCTTGCTATATAGAGTGCCTGTGTTCATGACTTTTAGCATGTAGACTAGGTTACATGGTTTGCTCAAAAGAATTGGGTCTGGATTATATTTCAGCCTCAGCTAGAGGCTCTATTGGGGTAGAGCCATGACCGTCTACACTGTCCAAAATGTATTAGAAAAAAAAAAGTATTCAAAGTGAAAGGGTAAAAGTATTTCCAGAGCAGAAATTATATACTGTCTTAAATATGTGACTTTTTCTGATGAAAATAATGTATTCTCCTTTCCTCTCTCTAACTCTTACCATATCTCCTTCCTCCAACCCCTTTCATAGCCCTTCCCTCTGTCCATCTCAGATTCATAGCCATAAATATATATATATAACCTGATGAGTCCCTTTAGTGTTCCTTGTTTGTATATAATTTCAGGACTGATCACTTGATAGAGGAAAACCAAAATGGGGAGCACACCATGACAAGGTAACTCTTACAAAAGAAAGCATTTAACTGGAAATTTGCTTAAGTTTCAGAGGTTAGCCCATTATCGTTATGGCAAGGAACACGGTGGCATACATAACACTGAAGTGGTAGCTGAGAGCTACATCCTGATCTGTGGGTGGAGATGAAGAGAGAGAGAGAGAGGCTGGGTCTTTTGTCTCTTCACAGAAATAGAGCAGTGGACTAAGACAGAGTTGGTACCAAGAAGCAAGGTTTTGTGACAGGCCTGGCCTTGCTGCTTGTTTGGACCTTGCTGCTTATGGACTTTGCTACTTGTGATCTTCAGAGTAAAAAGGAAAGTGTTTGAATGCTTTAAGTGGACGGACCATCCTAGTATGAGCAACGACAGTAGTGCTGAGAACAATTAGGAGCCAGCTCAAATTTCAGAGGGGAAGAATATTAGTAAGTGGCCTAGACACCGTTCTTGTGATATTTTGGAAAAGAATGTGGTTGCTTTTTGCCTTTGTCCTAAGAATATACCCGAGGCTAAATTGAAGAGTTTTGGATTAATAGCACTAGCATTGGAGATTTCAAGACAACCTAGTATTATTGACTGTGTCATGTGACTATTAATAGCCACTGCTATGCAGTTCCAATGGAGCCAGCTCACTCACCCTGACTTTTAAAAAATTACCTCCCCCTTTTTTATATGCGCACAATGTATTTTCAACATAATCACTTTGCACATTCCCCTACCAGATCCAACTATCATCACCCCATTGTAGAGAGGTTGCTAGTTGCTGTCTGGAGGTTTTCTGAGCTTATTAACTTGAACAGACAAAGGATTGAATATTTGGGAAGATAGAAGACCAAGCCACAAGGAAAGTAAAAGTAACTGCTTTATTCTTGAAGGAGAGGAAGAGCCCTAAGCCTGGGAATCCTCTCAGTGCTCAGTGGACACCGGCTTGGGTATTTTATAGAGGTTGCTGTGTCCACTTTCTACCATTGGCCCTGTTTAGATAACCACCCTTGCTGCCATTTCCCCTCACAATGTCTTCCAGGACCAAATATCCACCATCTCAAGGAGTCTGTCTTTAATTTCCTTGTCTGCCTATATGCCTCTAACCCCACTTCCTCAAAACCCTTCCAATCTTGAGCCACACCTCCCCATCTGAGTCCAATTTGTGCTGCCTATACACTCGTGGATGTGGGACCATCCCCTGGAGGGTGGTTGACATATCAGGGTCCACAGTTTCTTAAAGAAAACTGATTCTCCCTCCCCCAGAAGCCCTCAATTGTCAGTAGCTCCTCATCTAATGAGCGGGAGGCTCTGGAGAGGTAGACTCCTGAGCCTTTCCCCCTCGGTTCTGAAATGTTGAATAGCTTTATCTCTTGCACGCATCCACAGTTGCTATGAGTTTATGAGTGTATCCATCCTGCCAAGTCCAGAATATAAATTTCATCTTTTTTTTTTAAAGACAGAATCTCACTTTTTAGGGAAAAATACCTGTTAGGTACAAGATGCCCAGCTCAATGAAGGAAGAAATTTTGTTGTTCTAAATTGTACCTTGAATATTACCAAGGTCTCCAGTAGGCCTGAGAGGGGTGATAACCCCTGATAGCAGGAACTCCTGTCCTGACTTTATTGCTTTAGCATAGGGCAGGGGAAGGCTCTCCCCACAACATTGCATCAGTGGAGGAGGTAGCCCAGAAATGAGTGTAAGGGGGATGGGAATAGGGCGTAGCTGCCCCTCTTGTGTGGCGTGCACAGAGGTGAGCAGCGGACGAGAGCGGGGCGGAGTCTCAGAAACCACTTCGCTAAACATCCATGGAGGGTCCTTGTAATGCTTTGTTTTATTAAGCGCAGCGGCCGGGTGCCTGATATGGTGCGGCCGCGACATCCACTGTAACTGGGCGAATCCCCTCCGTATCCTTCCCTTCTGCTCAGCGCGGCGGGGTGACTGCCTGACTGTTGGCCTACCCGCTGGGTGGATTGCTTTGGTAAGTCAGTGGGCCTTGGGGCCCAGGAGGCACAGTGGCGGTGGCGGAGGAGGGAAGGAAGGGTGTGTAGTGTGTTTGGCTCCCTTGGCCCCCGGCCTTGGCGAGTGTCGCTGAGGCCATCTGAAGCCTGATGGGAGGCTCTTTTTTTTTTTTTTTTGGTCTGCACCAGTTTTAAGTTGGTCGGGGTGAGGGGGGGGCGGAGACTGGTGTATCCCTGCCCCTGCAGCAGAAGACATGACCCCAGCGCTGATGGCAGGGAGGTTGTGCGGGGCTCCCCAGAGGCTGCTGGACTCTCCATATGCGCAGACACAGGAAGGGGGGGGGTGCCTGCCGACCCTCAACTGGGGGCTCTGCTGGTGTCATCCCCCCCCTCCGAGTGCAGGGTAGACATATCATAGACGGCAGGGAGAAGGAGATTGTCAGACTCAGTCAAAAGTATAATGTCAGTCCAGTCCAAGATCAAACATAAGTAGGACTAGTCATAGTAACCAAGCAACATACATAACAGTGCCTTATCCAATCTAAGGACTGGCTAGGCAGACCCAGTTCCCTTTCCCTCACCAGGGAATCGGGCACAACTAGCGTTTTCTGGCACGCCAAACCTTGAACAAGTACCTCATGCGTTCTCAAGAAAACTAAAAGCAAGACAACAAAGACACAGAAACAAATGGTCTCATAAGCAGAAAGTCAGACAAGAGATAACACAAGGCCGGCCTGACGTGAGACCCTCTGTCCTCAACGTCATTACCTGGAGGCACTCAGACCTCAGCAACAGATCAGTAAGACAGGGGAACCCTATTCTCACCTAAGGGTGCTCTGACCCCCTTGGAGGCACTCTGACCTCCACAACACAGAATGAGGCACTCTGTCCTCACGGAGTTCAGGGACCTCTCTCATACAGAACAAAACAAGACCAAAGGACAAGACAAAGCTGAAAGTAATCCATCAGACAGCAAGAAGAAAAACGAGAGTACACACTCACCAGCTGGCATAAGATCCTTCAAGTCATTCCCGGCCAATGCACCAAATGTAATGTCCGGTTCACAAAACCATAAGATAAGTCAGGAAGACTCCAACTCAATGCAAAAGCAAAAGGATCTTTAATTGGGGTTCGAGCCATGGCAAGGTCCATCACACATTCTCCATGCAGGGAGTCTGTGAATAGCTCTAAACCTGGAAAGTTTGCCTCTCTTAAGGGCTAGGCAAGGGAGGGGGTGGGCAGTTAGGGAGGTGCATGTAACATACAGAATCACATTTGGCCTTGTAATATGAGCTCAGAGAGTCCTCTGGTAACCTTGTCCTCAGGAGATAAGGGAAACTCCCAGTTAACAAGTAAGTCCTTTTGAGAGCCCTTCATTACCTATGGCTCTGTCCAGATGGTCACTCAAGGCCTCTGAGGGAGGGAAAGCTAGGTTTTCAGGCTTTCTTTGTTATTTTAACTTTATAAGCTTGTTACAGCAGAGGGGGGTGGGTAAGAACTTGGACAGGCCAGGATGAGAGACTGGGGATTTTCTTCTTTCAGAAGTATATGAGCCATATTTTTGAATGAAGGGTGTTTCGGTTTTGGAGTGAGGCAGGATCCATCCTGAGTCCCGTTGTTTAACAGTTGAGGCTTCAGGCTATTTGGGGGAATATATAAATATACATGTGTGCGTGTGCGTGTGTGTGGGTATAGGAACTCTTGCCTGTGAGTATATGAGAAAGCTAGATGCTGATTTCAAATGTCATTTTCTATCATTCTCCACCTTTTCTTTCTTTCTTACTTTTTTTTTCCTAGTGTGGTGGTTTGAATAGGAATGGCCTTCATAGGTTCATATATTTGAATGTTTGGTCATTAGGCAGTGGTGCTACTTGAGAGGGGTTAGAAGGTGTGGCCTCGTTGGAGTGGGTGTGACCGTGTTGAAGGAAGTATGTCACTGGGGGGTGGGGTTTGGGGTTTCAAAAGCTCAGACCAGTCCCATGACTCTCTCTTCCTGCTGCCTGTGGAACTAGATGGAGAGCTCTCAAAAGCTTCTCCAGCACCATGTCTGCCTGCCTGTCACCATGCATCCCACCATCAATAATGGACTAATAATAGACTCACACTCTGAAACTGTAAGCAAGCCCCAACTAAATGCTTGCTTTTTAGAAGAGTTGCCCTGGTCATGGTCACAGCAATAAAACACTGACCAAGACAGCCAAGATCTCTATTGATCTTAGAATTCTCCCGTTTCCACCTTTGCAGTTCTGGGATGACAGATGACTTTTTGCATGGGTGCTATGAATCCAAATACCAGCGTTAATGCACAAGTGGCAAACACTTTACCCACAGAGCCAAAACATTAGCCGAACTACTAGCAATGTGCTTTAATTGATGCTCCCACTAAAGGGAAGATCTGATCCCCAGTCTTTGAATCTGGACTGGCCTTGTCTGCTATGGCTCATACAAACCTATGGTAGGAAAATTCATCAGTTTGGCATATAGGCAAAGAATGTTTTAAGGAGTCATTTTCCTTTTTCTTCCAGAATCCTGTCATCTCCATGAGAATAAGTTCACAGTAACCTACTAGAAAATGAAATATTGTTTGGAGGAAAATCACTGGTAGAACAGTTGGCAACCACCTTATCTTCTGCAGCTGAGCCCCTCTGTCAGGCATCAGATAACTACACAGAGCAGAGGGAGCCCAGATGATTTCAGCTCAGATTGTTAACCAACTCAAATTTGTACTAACAACTTTGGAGAAGAGTGTATCCAGACTTATATAAATGCAATATTAATCACATCAGCAAGTTATCGTGTGCTATTTTAAGCATATTGAGAGCAGACTCAGGGAGTGAGAAGGTGCTCTCTTGTAGCCTCCAAAAACTCCCTGTTCTGAGTTAGGTTGCCTCCCTGGATCTGTAACAAGAAGAGAAAATACATGCATGCATACATACATACATACATACATACAATCATACATGCTACATACTATATACATACATACATAATACAAGCATACTAGATTATTAAGCCCAGTGCATCATTAAGAACAGCTAAAAGATAAACCATTTCCAACAAATATCACTATTGCTCATTCCATGGTGTAAAAATACCTGCAGTAGGAAAGAGAAGCTGGAGCTCATTCATGGAAAAAAAAAAAAAGGTCCAGATGACTGCCTCAATCCCCCCACCAACTTCTGCTGCATGTTTGTAAACACTCCCAGTTTTTAGTATTGTTACTTTTATAACCCACTCTCCCCCCCCCCCCATGTGTGTATGTGTTGTTCTTTAGTAACCTGATGTGGGTGCTGCTGGATCAGAACTCTGGTCCTCAGGACTGACTCTCAAGTACTCTTTTTTTTTTAAGATTTATTTTATTTATTTTATGCACATGTGTGCTCTATCTGCATGTACACCTGCATTCCAGAAGAGGGCACCAGATCACATTGTGGATGGTTGTGAGCCACCATGTGGTTGCTGGGAATTGAACTCAGGACCTTTGGAAGAGCACTAGGCAATGCTCTTAAGCGCTGAGCCATCTCTCCAGCCCTCAAGTACTCTTAAGTCATTTCTCCAGTCTGTTTGCTCTCTTAGTCAGGCTCCTCCAGTTGTCCTTGCTGTGTATTGTAAACTCCTGTTTTAATGATGTCTTGCTATTTATCTGCTGTTTCCCTCTATCTGCTTCATATAATTTATCCTTTTTTTTTTTTTACTTGCTATATACTCAATAAACTTATTCAAAACCAGAAGTATGGCTTCCACAGATCCTTCTCTGGATTATACAGAAAAGCATGTTACCAGCTTTTAAAGATACACTACTTAGGGCTGGAGAGGTGGCTCAGAGGTTAAGAGCACTGGCTGTTCTTCCCAAGGTCCTGAGTTCAATTCCCAGCAACCACATGGTGGCTCACAGCCAGCCTCATTGAGATCTGCCCAGGCATATATGTAGAGCAAATACTGTATACATAATAAAAAAAAAAGTTTAAAAAAAAAAGATACACTACTTAAAAGTTACCTGGCTGACAATAGGTGCCTTATAGATATTGATTCCCCTTTCCTTTAATTAGATGTTGCTGGGTTTACGAAAATATGTATAGAAATATTTTGTGCCAGAAGTCACACAATATCCCACATCACAGGAGGAAGTGATACCCACAGCCTGACCATTAGAGGCCAAAGCCAAATAGCAAAATAAAAAAGATCTTTTCCCCTGCCCCTAGAGGCATTGCAGATGTGGCTGCTATGTCACATATGCATCAGTAGGTGGCAGAGAGGAGAGAGGCTGTATCTACATTCAGTTTTCTGACCTATGAACATCTGAATGAATAGTAGCCTAACATTTCCAGAAAAAAAGCAAACTGGATACCAACACCACTTTGGCGCTATGGGGTGGCCTGAAATGACTACCAGACTAGTACCAGGCAAGCACTGGATGGGCTCCCAGGACAGGAAACAAGCCAGAAACTCGAAGAACTCTGCCTGGCTCTGGATGTGGGGGTTGTGGAGGCCCAGCCCTGAGACCCGACAGTTAATGGACTACTACTCACTATGCAGGAAACTCAGAATGAAGCAGAGCAAAAGATCAGAGTGACATGCAACTGCTTGGAAAGTATATAGGAAGAACAAAGAGACCAACCACCAAAGAAAACAAGACAAGCCCAGATGGTCCAGCTCACAGACTGTTCCAGCCAGGACTTCAATGAAGCCCTGAACTTTCCCATCCAAAGTTCAACTTCGGACTACAAACTGCTCAGGACATTCAAATTGCTGAGCACATAGAGAATGGACAACAAATGTTACTATTAATTTGCTTAACCATTTTTTTCTATTTTATTTGGGCCCCCAAACAGGGTTTCTACATCCCAATTCAGCAGGAAGCAATTTTAAGAGAGTGACACCCCATTCCCAAAAGGTGGGGGGGGGGATGATATTTTGGTCATTTGATATGTTAAAGATGTTGTTTAGGGGGATTGGTTACAAATTGTTAAATGGTCTTATTAAACAAAGTATAGGAGGTTAGACTCAAGGACTTTTCTATTTCTTTTTCTCTATCCTTTCTTATTTGGGAAGAAGGACTTAAAAAAAGGGAAATATATGTATATAATATAGGAATGATAATCTATAAAGACAGATTATTGAATCTGCTCTGAAACTTGAAACTTGTTATTCTTAAAATAAGGTTATCTTTTGATACACTGGTATAGAATTTTGTATATTGATAAAAATAAGACTAATTTTGATAGAATTTTACAGTTTGCTTGTTCAAAGATGATAGACAGATAGATTTGTAAATCAATAGATGTCTTCAAAACCCTCATAAATGTACAGAAAATGGCATTTAAAGATATTATTATTTTAAAAATTGTTTGACTTTAAGACAGTCAGCTCCTGACAGGCCCCATCTGACTTGGAAGAAAACAATGAGCTTCGAAAAGAAATCTCCCATCAGGAGATAATTCCTACTGGACAAAAATGTCCCTGCTTTCTCAACAGGGTAGAGTAAAGAAGATCCTTCCCCATGGCCTAGAACATCTGCTTAGCATGGAGAATAATAGTCCAAAGGGACGTATGTATATATGGGGTTATATTGGAGTAATAGAATTATGAGCTAGCTTAGATGGGCTAGGATTGTGCAACTCAGGCCTAGGCTTGTTAAAATCCACATGGTGTCTGTGTGTATTCATTTATAATGGGTTAAGGATTTACACTGCCAATCAATTAAAGATAATATAAATATTAATAAATAATTTAAATAGCAAAAAAAAAAAGATCTTTCTTCTGCAGATTGGGGTTAAACAAAAATAGGCTTGTTCACCATAGCTGTTGGGAAGCAATGGTTTTACCTTTGGGTACTTCTGGTTGAAGTTGTCTGTTCTCTTATAGGCTGCTATGATTCCTCTCCTTAGGTTGTAGGAGAAATACCTTTAAGGACTTCTATTCTCTCCCCTCTGGTATAACAGGCCCTTCTACTTCCTTAGACCAGGAGAGTTACAGCTTTCAGAAGGATTTTTATGGCTGTTCTGAACTTAGGGCAAGCTGTAACCTTAAAACATTTGCTGATTTTTGAAGATTTTGTCTTAATACTACATAAAAGTCACCAATTGTCCACTAATCAGATTATAAAGATATTTTAGCTGCACTGGCTCATTACAACCAATTTCACCCGTTGTATGTCTTTATTTTGAGACGGAGACTATATATGCATTTCAGGATGGCATGAAACTCATCTTATAGCCAAGCTGGACTTGACAACACAGTTTCCCTGACTCTGCCTTGCAAGTGCTAAGAGTACATTCAGGCATCTGCCACCAAGATTGACGAGGCCTGTTTCTTTTCAGTTTTTAATCTGAATACAAGAAGACTTTGCAAGTCTCTTCCCATTTGGAACGCCAAGCTAATGAAAGCAGATTTCAGAAAATTTAGAATGATTTTGAAAACTGACATCTTCCCATTTGTGACTAATATACATGTACACACATTTAACCCATAATCTTATATGACTTTATATATAAAATTAAATACAATTGTGACCTGTGGCCCAGAGAGGACTCGAGCAGGCTAAAGGCACAGTGTAAGGACCTGAAGGCACAAGGTTTTAACAGAGGCTGAAGACTTTGTGCATATGTGCAAAGGGACTCCTGGCAGCCGGCTGCGTCCCTACCTCGTAGCTGGAGGGGACCTTGGAGCAGGCCTCCTACAGAGTCAAAGCATGGAGACTTGACAAGACTAAGGGTCCCCAAGCAGCAGCAGCTGAGAACCTGTCGTCCTGGGCTCCTTCTGCTGTGCGTTGGCGTCATCTACTGTCACTCAGGAGGCAGGACCTGAAGCCCTCTCCAATGGGGACCCTGGGCCGAGGCGTGTCCAATCAGACACACAGACGGAGGGGCAGGGGCGGGCTTTGGCTTTCGCCCGGGCTTTGTTTGGGAGCCGCCATCTTGGGCTTGGTGTCCGCTGCCGGGAGGCTCTTGCGCAGCCTTGGTGGCGCAGAGACACGGTGGGCGCTGGGCGATGGTAAGAGGACGCCGGCGCCCCCCAGAAGCGGACATGGTGAGTGTGCGTGTGGCGCCCGGAGGTGACAGTGCGCGCGAGCGGGAAGCGCTGTGGCGGAGCCGGGTCTGCGGCGAGGCCGCGCCGACGGCGGCGCGGACCCCCTGGGCTGCTGTAGCCTGGGCGTTCTGTCCCTCCAGAGTCAGCGGGCTCTGGAGCCTTCTCTAGGCTGCTCTGCACTGGCAGCCTATTTGCTCAGGATCTTGTGTGGCGAGGACTTGGTGGATCATTAGGGGAGCGTCTCTGGATGTGGCGTTCATTCAGGAAAAGAGCTATTTCCCTAGAATCCCCAGACCCTTCGTTCTCTCCCTAATCTTCACAAATGTATGGGAAGCTGCGTCGCAAATCCAGAACCTAGGCCAGCTCCTCTGAAGTCTGACTATATGTTCTTAAAATTCCACATACCCGCCCACATTCCCAAACACTATAACTTCCCCTTCCACCGTTTTGTACGCCCCTGCGCTTTCCACAGTTGCTCCCCAGGGCAATTGCCCTGAAAGCTTCCCACTGGTTCCTCCTGGTGTATTTTCCTTATGGTATATCTCAAACAGTTTTGGGTTTTGTTTGTTTGTTTTTGTTTTTTTTTTTTTTTTTGGTTTTTTCGAGACAGGGTTTCTCTGTGTAGCCCTGGCTGTCCTGGACTCATTTTGTAGACCAGGCTGGCCTCGAACTCGCAAAGATCCGCCTGCCTCTGCCTCCCAAGTGCTGGGATTAAAGGCGTGCGCCACCACTGCCCGGCTTGTTTGTTTTCTTCCAGGTACCAGAGAAATGGACTTAATTTTTCTTTTCTTCTGTGTGTGTGTGTTTGTCTGAGTGTATGTTTGTGCACCGAATGAGGGCAGTGCCAGAAGAGGGCGTGCGATGATCTGAACTGGAGAGTTGCCTAATGGTGGGTTCTGAGAACCAAGTCCCAGGTCTTCTGGAAGAGCAGCAACTGCTGTTAACTGCTGACCTGTCTCTCTAGTCCCAAGGATGTTTGTGTGTGAGCATTTCAGGAGAGTAAAACAGAGAAGAATCGCTTGAGTCCTTGTTTTAAAAAGACCGTGCCTTTTGTCCTTTTTCTTCCCCCCCCCCCCTTCCCCTCTAGGCCAGGACAGTTATGAGAATACCTTTGTGTACCTTCCCCCTGGGAACTATGGGATGTCCTTATCCCACCCTAGGTTTCTGAGCTGCCTGGACCCTAGTACTTATAATTGTCCAGTCTCTGGTCTCTGGAGTATTTAGTGACACTGAGTAGACCTGAAATGTGGGTTGAGCTGTGGTCGAGGGCACAGGAAATGCCAAGGTCCCATCAAACTGCCAAGAGGTCCACTGCTTTATTTGCTGCTGGCGTGTGTTTTAATTAATTAATTGATTGATTGATTGAGCTATTTTCCATGTGTTGTGTTGATATGTTTTCCTGTTGCTCTTAGTGATACAACCCTTTACATCTATCAATGGATGTTATTCACAGCATTGGGACCCTTGGACTATGCTATCAAGTATCCGAGTTATAAACTACATGTTAGTGTCATGTGATGATAGCCAATCTTACTTCTCTTGTTCTAGGGTACTGGGTCCTCTCCTCCTCTAGGAGAGTTTCTGAGGTGTGGGGGTGCGGCCTCTCGGGAGCCCCTGGATACCCTGCTGCCCAAAGGAAAGTCCCAGCATACTGTCATCTAAAAGGAACTTGAGTTGTTTCCATGTCTGGTCTGTGGGTGTGAATGATGCTGCAGTGAACATGGTGATAATGCCATTTCTTTGACAATTTGATTGTTATTCCCTTGAATACGTAACAAAGATCATGGTGTTTGAATTACATGGTAGTTCTGCTCAGTTTTTTTTTTTTTTTTAATGAAGCAAAAACTGCTATGCATAATTTCTGTAGTCTAATTAGCAATGCTCTAGGATTCCTCTTTTGCCACATCTGTGTCTTTTCAAATGCTTGTTGTCTGGCATTGCTTTGATAATATTTATTCTGTGCTGAAGCTGCAGGAGGTCTGCTGTTTGGAGTAGCTAGTTCCTGGTGGGCTTCAAGAGTAGCCACTAGAAGAGTGTTCACAACTTCTTCTGGGGTATTTTAAAACTCACTCTGGGAGGAACTGGTGGACCTTGTAGATGGGGTGAGCTGGGTTGGGGTTGAGGAGCTTAGGAAGTCCCGAGTACCCATTCTGGATGCCAGAGGTGTTATTCTTTTGTTATTTTTATTTTTTGTTCTTTTTATTCTTTTGTTGTTTTTCCCTACAACCTGATAATGTTTTTTATAAGGTCAGATTGATATATGCCTTTCTGTTGCTTTTAATACAAACCTTGCATCCATATAACTCCATCAGCAGATCTTATTTATGCGGGATGCCTTGGACTTTGTTATTACAGTATTAGAGTTACATAATATATGCTATAATCATGTAATAATAGCCAATCTTATTCCCCTCATTCTAGGTTAATTTCATATGTACTGTGGATACACACATGCACACGCACATATATTATGCATTTACACATGCACCTTCTCCAATGGAATACCAACGTACACTTCATCTGGAGTTCCTGTGTTCATCAATACTGTTTGTCTATCTTGTCATATGGGGCTTTTTTTTCTCATTTCTAAATGTGTTCTATATTTTTTTATGGTTACTGAGCATGTGCATATTTACTGTATAAAACAGTTTTTCAAATCTCTTGCCTATTTTTCTTCCTTATTAAAGGTGATTAGATGTAGATAAAGCAATTGATTTCTCCCACTGTGCCACTTCATTATTTGTCCTTTGTTTTATTTGACAAATACAATTATTTCAGTGTAATCTAAATTATGAATATTTTTCTTTGTAAAGTATAGTTTTGTGTACAATTGAAGAGAAACTATTCTATTTCCCATAACACATTTTGAATGTCTTAGTGTGCTTTTAGATTTATATACTTAATAGCTATGAAAATGATTTCTTACAGGTATTAGGAAAGGGTATACACATATTTGTAGCATACTGTTACTCCACTGTTCCTGTAGTTTTCATCAGAAAATGAGTGTTTTTCTATTATTATGCAGTCCAATCTCTGTCATCTATGAATCTAAAAGGCCTGAATTTGTTTTAAGTGTTCTGTCTTCACAGCCACAGTTCTACTTATTCATCTTATTGCCAAGTTCATGCTATATCTTTATAATATGTAGACATATGACACATCAAGATGTTATGTTCACAGTAGATTCACATATGATAGTGACTATAACATGTAATTGAGGTTTGTATAAGTTTACGCAGTAATGTTTGCGGAATGTCAGAATCACTAAAAATACATTTCTCATAGGGTATCTCCACTATGATGTGAGGTATGCATTCAAATATACAAATTAACATGTAACTTTTCCTTATTGACATTACCTGGAATTACTGACCTTCTTTGTGATATGTTCCTTTTCAATACCTCTTAACTTTTATCTTTACTTTGGATTTTTTTTTTATTTCTCCCTCTAGCCTCTTTTGAAAATTACATTTGTTTACTTATTTTTTTGTGTGTATATGAGTGAGTGAGTAAGTTAGTAAGTTAGTGAGGCATAGACTATATGGAAATCAGGGGACAATGTTCAAGAGTCAGTTCTCTCCTGTTATGTTGTTCTTGGGGACCAAACAGGTCATCAGCCTTGGTGTCAAACTCTTTACCTCTACCAGCTAAGCCCATCTTGTCAGCCCCATCTTTTTTTTTTTAAACAAAATATTTCTTTTTTTAATTATTGAGATCAGAGATTAGGCAATGAATTCTTAGTCTCTTTGTTGTTTTTACCTAATATTTTTTTATCTCTAATAAAGGTTGTGTGCTTCATTTTTAATACCAGAATTGAATATATCCTCTCTTTTTTAAGTTTATTGGCTTATAATTGGCATGATTTGCATATATTTTTGTTTCCTGGCATGCTTTCATTCATAACACCAATACTGCAGCCAGCAGAATTATCATACCCATGATCCCGTTATATTTTATAATGTCCTTATACAATTCCTTCTGTTTGTGTTTTCCCCCACCATATTTTATGTAATAAACATTTCCTTGAACAAAAGAGTAATGTTGTGACAAACATCAAAATTGTATAGCTCGGTGAAGTATCCCAAGGAACACATAACTTTTACCACCTGTGTCAAAAGTGGATCCCTTTTGTAACAGGTAATAATGTCAGGAATGTGTTAATTTGGCAGACCACTGGCTCCCACCACCCTAAAGCTGACTACAGGTAGCATCTGCAGCCTATGCTGGAAGTTTACCCACTTTGTTTGAACCTGTTATATTGATTTACATGAGGAATGCCCCCCCCCCCCCACAGGCTCATTTATTTGAACACTTGTTCCTCAGTTGGTGGTGGTGTTTGAGGAGGATATGTAACCTCTACAGGGTACAGCTTTGCTGGAGGAAGTACATCACTGGGCACGCTTTGGGGATTTACAGCCTTGACCCACTTTCTATTGTCCCTGTTTCCAGTGCATGGAAAAAAAATGTGATCAACCAGTTTCCTGCTTCTGCCACTGTGCCATGCCTTACATGTTATGATGGACTCTCATTTCTCTTAAACCATAAGCCCAAATAAACTCTTCCTTAAGTTGCTTTTGGTCATGGTATTTTATCAGAGCAGCAGAGAAGTAGCCAATTCAGCCACTTACCTGATAGCTACAGCACTCTATTTAGTAGTGCCTTGACTTATGACTTTGTTTGTGACTATAAAAGCTCATGTAACTGCTTGCACCTAAATCCATGTTGCTATGATACAGCCACTAAATTTTGACTCAAAATAAAGTACCTTTTATTGTCTTTAAAGTGAGAACACTTTGTGTGGGCACTCCTGTGCACCAAACCCACACATTACCTGATTGTCACTGCTCCCTTTGTCACTCCAGAGTTTGGGGAGTTGTGGGCAAGTGTACACTGATATATCTGAAGTGGGCCTAGGTCCCACGACACCATTCAGATAAGAGCTTAGGTCCCAGAAATCCACCACAAATAGGCAGGAACCAGTGGACGAGTGGACAGTTGTGAAATTGGACTCTAGACAAGTAGAAGCCCAGGGTGGTAAGTGCTAGTTACGCAGGTTTCAATAGCTTTTACATCTACACTTGTGGACTGGCCCAAATTCACCATTTCCTGCTTTTGGGTGTCTTGGTGTCCTCCCTGTGATTGCCATATAGGTTACAGTAGGGCAGATGACATTGCCCAGTCATTGACATTTGTAAAGGTGCTAGCATGTGTCTATCACAAACTATACCATAATCTACACATACTCTTGTACTTTAACCCAGTAACTCCTCTTACCTCACCCCTTTGCACCTGATTGGACAGCTCAAACATCCCCATCCCTGTAGAATAAATGCTGGGAGGAAGGTCAGTCTACAGGCAGATTGACTTTCTTATTGTGGACTATAAGTAGCTCCTGCTGGTCACATTCCATGTAAACAGAACCTGATCTTTACACCAAAGTTGATCCCAGTGTTTTTCCAGAGCTCCTTCTGAACATGAGGATTTGAGTGTGTGCAAAGAATTCTACACTTGGTACTATTGCATCATTATTATGATATGACTGAATGATAGGAGTTTATTGTGTCAGCCTTATCTTTCAGAGCTATCCTAATATTGTGGGTTATTGACTAAAAAGCTCTGTAGCATACAACAATACATTTGATTGACAGGGTAAAGTATCATAAAAATATGTTACAAGCATGTCATTGTAGCCCTTATTTCATCCATCAGTCTGCACACAATAACTATGAAACCTAATACCTTTCTTCTAATTGTATCTCATGCAAGCTAGATGGATACTCCTGTGCACCAAGCCCACACATTACCTGATTGTCCCTGCTCCTTTTGTCACTCCAGAGTTTGGGGAATTGTGGTTAAGTAGACCCTGATATGTCACGATCTTATCCACATTAGTTAAATTCAAGCTAAAAAAATGTTTCCAATTGTAGATTCTCAGGTTGCACTATTATGGATCTGTTAGAGCATGGCAGTTAATATTGTTAACTTGATGGGCTGTAGAAGACAAACTTCTGGGTATGTCTGTGAGGATCTTTAACTGAAAGAGAGGTTTAACTGAGATTGGAAGATACACCCTGAAGGTGAGTGGCACTATTTGGTAGGCTGGGATCCCAGATTGAATAAAAAAGGAGAAAGGAGCATCCTTTTCACAGGGCTTCCTGACTGTGGATGCAGTGTGACCAGCCACCTCACACTCCTGAGACCATGCCTTCTCTGCCACCTAGTCGGACACTCAAACCATGAGGCAAAATAAGCTTCCTTTCTTAAGCTGACTTGTCAGATATCTTATCCTAGTAAAGAAAAAAGTAGCCATTTACAGAAAATTGATAACAGGAGTGGGACCACTGTTTCCAGAAATCTGAGTATGTGGCTATTACGTGGTCTGAACTGGTTGTGATAGAAATGTTGAAGAAGACTTGTAAACTAGGAAAGTCCTAGAATCCTGTAAGCAGAGGTTAGTGAGCTATTTGGGTGCTAAGAGAAATTTAGACTATGGAAACCAGGCTCATGAGGTTCCAGAGGGGAACAAGGATTCTGTCGGGAACTGGGCTGGAGGTCATTCATGTTACATCTTCACAAAGAATCTGGTTTCATTCCATCCATGTGATGAGAACCTACATGAATCTTGATGCAAAGGTAACAAACCAGGCCAGTAAGATGGCTCAGCAGGTAAAAACATTTGCTGCAAAATCTGATAGCCTGAAAATCCCTGGGACCCACATGGTGGAAGAAGGGACCAACTCCCTCCATTTATCTTTTTACAGCCATATGTGCACATGGCCCAAGCACACCCTTCCTCCTTGCATATAACTGCATAAATAAATTAATTTTTTAAATGTAAATTTGTGGGTAATTTCAACACAATATGGCATTCAGGCTGTGCCATGGTTACTGCTCACTGCTGTTTTCCAGATCTATAGGGAGAAAGGTCAACAAGTGGAATAGAGAGAGATGTGGAAAATTTGCAGTGAGATACTAACTTAAAATAGATATGTAGATCCCTGGAGTAGAATAGAGGACCCAGAAATAAACCCACATATCTGCAGGCACCTAATCTTTTATAAGGATTTTTTGTTTTGTTTTGTTTTGTTTTTGTTGGGTTTTTTTATTAAATAATTTATTTTTTATTTCTTCAAGTTACATCTCAATCACAATCCCCTCCCTACTCCCCCCTCCAGTCCCACCCTTCCACCCTCCTCCCCCTCAACCCCCCATCCTCTTCCCTTTTTTTTTTTTTAGTTTAAGGTATTTCTTTTTCCCCCCAACAGCTCTCCCTTTCAGTCCAAAAAATGGTTCTTTTTCTTATAACTATAAATACAATACAAAACAACAGAAATAAATAGGCCACAATTATAAGAGTTATATGGCTTAGCATACATTCCCAATGTCCAGTCCATATGTATTTAGCACCTGACTTTAACATTCTACTATCTAACCATCTCCATGAGTTTAAAGTTCTATATCTAACTCAGCTTTCATACTAACTTGCCTCACAATTTTAAAAATGTCTTCTTAGATCCAGAACACCCTCTTGATTCCTAAACAACTCAAAATTTAACTATGAGACTCTAGCTATCTATTCTTCAACCACCTCAGAGACCTGAGAGGGATAAATATATCTGATTATATAGGAAGTGCAGGGCCTGCAGCTTCCAAAACTAAGAAATGACATACCAGTGGCTGCCTGGACAGTTCCCAATTTCTCTCCATACATTACAGCATCAATCTTCAGCCATTTGGCCCCGTTTCTCTGACAGACATTGATTGTAGAGCAGGAATTATGAAGGACTTCCCTACCCTGTCTTGGCAGAGCTAGGCTGTCGACTTATCTGCTTCCACATTTTGTCCTTTTTGGACAGAAGTCTGTCTACAGTTGAAGCAAGGGGTTTTTCTTGCCAAGAGAAAGGCTTACCACCAATTCAATCATCTCCCACTGGAGATTCTTCGATGCTCATCTTCTACTTGGAGTAGACTAGGGGGGTGCTGTCAGGAGCTGACATGTCTCGATATCAAAAAATCTTAAGTTAAGAAAACATCTTTGAGCCGGGCGGTGGTGGCGCACGCCTTTAATCCCAGCACTTGGGAGGCAGAGGCAGAGTTCGAGGCCAGCCTGGTCTACAAAGCGAGTCCAGGACAGCCAGAGATATTCAGAGAAACCCTGTCTCGAAAAACCAAAAAAAAAAAAAATCTTTGAATGCCATATTCTGCAGATCTCTTGAGGTTTTTGAAGATGCCCTATCTATCTCTTATATTTAGATAAGCAAATATTGCTTGTCACTTAGCAACTTGATTTCTGAGTAGCTTAGAAAATAACTGTGATAGACTGTCATAGTAACTAACAAAATGACACGTTTTCATGACTATTAGTTTGCGTTTCTTTATTAAGTACACAGTGTTCTGTCTTCATGTATGCCTGCTTGCCAGACGAGGGCATCAGATTTCATCATAGATGGTTGTGAGCCACCATGTGGTTGCTGGGAATTGAACTCAGGACCTCTGGAAGAGCAGCTAACAGAAGCGCTCTTAACCGCTGAGCCATCTCTCCAGCCCTAGTTTGCGTTTCTTAATTATCCTAAACAGTTTATGTCGGTTGGTAGCAAGAGGTCAAAACTTGACATTTCATTTTTAAGTATTACTACGAACAATACCTTTAAGAAGCGTTACCCTTAACAATATACAAAGATCAATACCAATGTGGCCAAATATAATCTTAATTTTGTATCAATATACAAAGATCAATACCGATGTAGCCCAATACAATCTTAATTTTACATCAATATACAAGGGTCAATACCATTGTGGCCAAATATCTTAATTTTGTATCAATATACAAAGATCAATACCAATGTAGCCCTATACAATCTTAATTTTTCATTAATATACAATGATCAATACCAATTTAGCCAAATATAATATTAATTTTGTATCAGTATACAAAGGTATAAGGCCATATTCAATAATCTGTCCTTTTTTCTTGATCTTTCCTATACTATGTCTATGTCCCATTTTTCTCAAGTCTGTTCACTCCTACATAGGAAAGAAAGAAGGATACAAAAGAAAAAGAGAGAAGTCCCTGGGTCTAACCTCCAAAACCCATTTAACAAGACCATTTAACAGCTTGTAGTCTTTTCCCCTAAATAACAAAATTTTCTATTATCTGTCAAATAACCAAAGGGGTGGGGAACACCCTCCCCACCTTCTGGGGATAGGACGTTGTTCTCTTAAAATGACTTCCTGCTGATTTAGGACGTAGTAAACCTGTTTGGGGGCCCAAATAAGAATGGAAAAATGGTTAAAAATGTTAATAGAATCATTTGATGTTCAGTCCTTTTGTGCTCAGCTATTTAGATGTCCTAAGAAGTTCATAGACAGAAGCTGATCTTCAGAGCTTTACTGAAGATCTGGCTGGAGTAGTCTGTGGAGCTGAACGATCTTAGCGATTTTGAGTTGTTGTGGTTGTAGACTTTTGAGAAAACTGCTATTGAAGAAGTCTGCAAGGCTGGATCATCTGGGCCACTCGTCTTCTTTGGTGTCTGATCTGTTTTCTGCTGAGGTTTCAGTTGCCCAGTTGTCTCTGGATTCCTTGAATGGATGCTTTAAATCTCCTGGAAAGATAAGAACAGAGCCCTGCCCTAATCCTAACTCTGGGACAATTACCTTTTTTTTTTTTTTGTGGGGGGGGTTTCAGGTAATATTTTTCCTGGAGCAAATTTGGTTTTTTGACAATATATAAAGTATTACCTTTCAATCCGGATTAAAGAAGAAATTATTTTGATATTTTGGAGCTAAACAAACCTTTAGTGTATATATTTTGAGATCTCAAAGGACAATTTGTTTGAATTGCAGCCTGGCTTTTGTAAGTAGCTTTTAAACTTAAATCTTTCCAAATCCTATGTGCCTGTCTCTGCATTCTAAGTTTTGGGATCAAAGACATGTGGTTCCCAACTGATGGGATTAAAGATGTGCTCCTTCACCCCTGGATCAAAGTTTTTCTTTGTTTAGAGCTTGTTTTGTATCAGGCTGACCTTGAGCTCTGAGATCTGCCTGTTTCTGTCTCTAGTGTGTTGGGATTAAGGGTGTATTCTTCCCCAATGATGGGACTAAGGGTGTGCACCATCACCACCCTGTTTCTTGTAACTCTAGAATTTATAAGACAACTAACTCTATAGTGATCCTCCTGTCTCTACTGGAGGTTAAGGCATGGGCTAACACCATGCATTATTTTACCTTAGCTCTAAGTTTTTTCAACTCTTGGAGGTTTGTAAAACCAGGTTGAACACCTGTCACCTTTAATTTATTTACAGTGTTTTAAACCTGTTACCTGCTTTTTAATGCCAAACCATGTAAATAGCCTACACCTCTATAAAAAAAAAAAAAAAAAACTTTTAAGCTGCTATCAAGTTTGTGTAATCTCTGTAGCCACCTGCAGTCTAACATTCTAATCTGAAATTAAGGCCATTTTCCTTTCATGCCAGTAAGGCAATTATACCTTTGGTAAATTATAGTTTGAAAATTTTATATTGTATTTTTATTATATTTTTAAGCTTATTAACTCTTTTCTTAAATAAGTATTATTTACTTCTAGAACATAGTTTCCTCCCTCCTCCCCTCTTGGCCCCTCCCTTCCTCTCTCCCTCCCTCCTTCTCTCCTTCCCTCCCTCCCTCCTTCCTTGGTTCCTCTACTTGGTACTCTCCTTCTCCTCAGATGAGGTGGGCCCTCACATATCATACTCCCTCAGATCTGCGTCATGTGAGGCCCAAGAGCTTCCACTTGTACTGGAGCTTGATAAGGCACACCATCTAGGGCTTGGGGTTCCACTAACCTGCAGCAGATTCCATGACTCACTGGTGGGTAGAATTTTTCCTAGGATAGATATGCTAGGTTCCTATCTATTTGGGTGTGTGGGTTGTAGGATAGTTATCCTCTGATGTATGGTTAATATCCATTTGTAAGGGTATACATACCATGTTTATCTTTCTGGGACTGCATCAGCTCACTTAGGATGAGCTTTTCTAGTTCCATCCATTTGGTTTCGAATTGCATGATTTCCTCATTTCTGATAGCTGTGTAGTATTCCATTGTGTAAATGTACCACAGTTTTTTTTTATCCATTCTTCAGTTGAAGGACATCTGGGTTGTTTCCAGTTTCTGGCTATTGTTGAGGCAATGTCCTTGTGGTTTCGTTTCAAATCTTTTGGATATATGCCCAAGAGGGGTATGGCTGGGTCTTGAGGTAGATTTATTCCCAATTTTCTAAGATATCTCCAGATTGATTTCCAAAGTGGTTGCACAAGTTTGCAGTCCTACCAGCAATGGGGGAGTGTTCCCCTTTCTCCACATCCTCGCCAGCATGTGCTATCCTTTGAGTTTTTGATCTTAGCCATTCTGACAGGTGTGAGATGGAATCTCAGAGTTGTTTTAAGTTGCATTTCCCTGATAACCAAAGATGTTGAACATTTCCTCAAATGCCTCTCAGCCTTTAGAGATTCCTCTTCTGTGAATTCTCGGTTTAGCTCTGTACCCCATTTATTGATGGGGTTATTTGATTTTTTGGTGTTTAATTTCTTCAGTTCTTTATATATTTTGGATATTAGCCCTCTGTTGGGTTGGTGAAGATCCTTTCCCAGTCTGTAGGCTGCCGTTTTGTTCTAAGGACAGTGTCCTTTGCCTTACAGAAGCTTTTCAATTTTATAAGGTCCCATTTATTGATTGTTTGTTTTAGTGCCTGAGCTATTGGTGTTCTATTCAGGAAGTTGCTACCGATGAACCCAGGTGTTATCTGTTTGTTTCTTTTTTTTTTTTAAGATTTATTTATTATGTATACAGTGTTCTGTCTGCAGGTATATCTGCAGGCCAGAAGAGGGCACCAGATTTCATTATGGATGGTTGTGAGCCACCATGTGGTTGCTGGGAATTGAACTCATGACCTGTGGAAGAGCAGCCAGTGCTCTCAACTGCTGAGCCATCCCTCCAGCCCATCTGTTTGTTTCTTTTGTTACCTGACCTTGGTGCTCAGGAAAACTCCCTGCCCTGGGGGTTGGCTGATCCTGACATCCTGGTGTTTACCTCCAGATGGCGGGCAGGTTTCTGTAATTGACTGGCTCTCGGAGAGGAGGGTGGCTGCCGCTCTCCTCAACTGCTTGTGGCTCAATTGGACCAATATAGAGGGGATTGAGTGGGGAGAGGGCTAGCCTCTGAGGACCTGGGAGCTGACAGGTCTCCTCAGAAAGGCAGGTAGAGCTGTGGTTGGGTCTGTGTTCTCCTCTCACTGACCCAGTCGTTCTGGCTCCCCAGCTAGGCTGACTGTGCAGGCAGGGAGCTCCACCCACAACAGATGCTGGCCTCAGTGCGCCTGTTGCTGACTGCCTCAGATGCTTGGGTGCTAGGTTGAGTGACCCACCCGCCCCAGTATTTGTGGAGAACACACTGTCGCGGGCTCTGTTTGCAGGCAGTCTTGGCTCCTAATTGCTTTGCTGTGACTGGGTTAGGTCTCTGCCTCTCCGCTACAGTGCACGCTGTGCCGCCATGTTGGAAACTCCAGAAAAAATAATCTCACTTATCTTTTCTCTTGTGGTGCGGCTGTTTTTTCCTCTTGGGTGTACAGGTCCAAGTGCAGGCTGGATATCAGACAGGCGGGGCCGCTGGTCTGTGGCTGGAGCCGTGGGCTGGATCCGCTCCTGGGCTAGATCTCTAGCCAGAGCTCCTCTCCAGACCGGTGACAGAGCTGGCTGCTCTCAGGGTGGTGTTCCCAGGAACTGCATGGGCTGTTTTACCTGGTGACCGGTCTCAATGTTCGCTGTGGGAATTCAGACACCGTCTGTTTTTCACTGTAGGCTAGGGGACCTCACATTCACTCCACAGTGACTAATCTCATTCACCTACTACTCAGATGCACTGCTCTATGGTCGGCGCCATCTTGGATCTTTTTCTATAAGGATTTTTTTAATTAAAAAAAATTAAACACTGGAGAATGGGCTGGAGAGATGGCTCAGCCGTTAAGAGCACTGGCTTTTCTAACAGAGGTCATGAGTTCAATTACCAGCAACCACATGGTGGCTCACAACCATCCATAATGAAATCTGGTGCCCTCTTCTGGCCTGCAGATATACCTGCAGACAGAACACTGTATACATAATAAATAAATCTTAAAAAAAAATTTAAACACTGGAGAATATACAACCCTCTTTAACTGGAAAAACTATCCATATGGATGTAGAAGAATGAAACTAGATCTATAAGTTCACCCTGTACCAGAAAGAAATATCAATTAAGAATGAATCGTATACCTTAATGCGAGACCTAAAATGAGAAAACTCTTGAACATACAGGCCTAGGCACAGATGTCCTGAAAATGATTCTGACTGCTCAAAAAATAAAAAAACTAAGGATTGACAAAAAGAATTGAACAAAATTTAAAACGACACAACAAAAGAAACAGTTGTGGAAGTAAGATACAGCCTACCAATGAAATAAACCTATTTTAGCTCTATAGCTCTCAGGATTAATTTCTAGAACATGTAATGAACACAGAGCCAGTGAGATGGCCCAGCAGGTAAAGGCACTTGCCCAAAAGACTTATGACCTGAGTTTAACCCCCAGAACCCACAAAAAAAAAAAAGTGAAAGGATGGAATCAACTCCAAAAAGTTGTTCACTGATCTCCACACATGGACCATGGCACATAGGTCCGTCCCTGCCCTAAATACAGGTAAAGGAGAAGGAAACAAACAACAACAACAAAAAGTAGTTCAAGGTTGTCCTCTACTACATAGCCACCACAAAGCCATCATGGCCCGCATGAGACTCAGAAAAACAACAACTACAGCAAAAACAAGAGCCAGATACACAAATGCTAAACAATCAATAAGTGGGCAAATAAAATAGACAGTTCTCAGTGGCACACATCTGTAATCCCAGAAGTTGGGATGCACAGGCAGATGGTGCTTTGTGAGCTCAAGACCAACCTGGTCTATATAGAGTTTCAGGACATGTAGAGAGGCCCTATCTCGGAAAAAATAAACAAACCGTTCTTGAAAAAGAAATTCAGGTGCGTGAGCTGGCGCGTGAGAAAGCACCCGGTGGCACCGAGGCTCCAGCGGCTGTAGCCATTTTTGTTGGGTTCTCTCTGATGCGGGGACCTGCCGCCACCACCACCACCGCCGGCACCACCCGGAGGTTCTTGTCAGGATGGTGAAGCTTTTCATCGGAAATCTGCCCCCAGAGGCCAAAGAGCAGGAGATCCGCTCACTCTTCGAGCAGTGCAGGAAGGTACTGGAATGTGACATCATTAAGAACTATGGCTTTGTGCACATAGAGGACAAGAGGGCCGCTGAGGATGCCATTCGCAACCCGCACCACTACAAACTGCCTGGAGTGAACATCAATGTGGAAGTCAGCAAGATTAAGAGCAAAGCTTCAACCAAGTTACAACATCAGCCCCGCTTGTACCAGCCAAGAGCTTCGGGCCAAGTTTGAGGAGTATGGCCCAGTCATCGAATGTGACACCGTGAAAGATTATGCCTTTGTACACATGGAGCGAGCAGAGGATGCAGTGGAGGCCATCAGGGGCCTTGACAACACAGAGTTTCAAGGTGAACTGTTCTGGGGATTGGGTGGCAACCTTCGTGGAGTCTAGCTCACAGCAGAGGCTAGAACATAAGACCATTGGGCTGTGAGAGTGGCCTCTACCATTCTTTGAAAAGATTACCAATCATTGAAAAGATTAGATTATGTTTACTACTCTTATGTATGATTTACTCTTAGGGAAGTAAACATTTCCCAATGTGTTTGCCAAGGTTTTTCTCTACATCTGTGTTAGGTCTTAAAGTGCAGATTACTTCCTTTGGTCTTTTAGTCACTTAAGTTTACGTTGCCTAGGCAGGTAGCTGGTGTGAGAAGGGCTAAAGAACTTAGTTACTAGAGTTTTTATCCTCTGCTGCTTTGAATGATGGATGGTGGTAGTAAAGAGGAAAAAGGGTATCTAGAGGAATTGCTGTCTGAGGAATCTGAGGTGAGTTCATATTTGTTAAGTCTGTGGACTATAAGCCAGGAAACATGTCATAGGTTCTTCTGCTCCACTTAAACTGTTACTTAACAGGTTAAGATATTTTTTTTCTCTTTATAAATTCAAGGTTGAATGGGAATGATAGTCTTGCTCCTCTGAGGAAATTCCAGGGAAGGCATTATAGAGGTTACTGTATTGCTTATATTGATAATAAGTGTGTATGTATTACCATTAATATACCACAGGAACTTGTCTGAAAACCCTGCAATTGTATTACTATAGTAGCCAGTAGCTACATGTGGCTAGTAAATTTAATTGAAGCAAATTTTCAAATTTGATTTTTCCAATGGGCATATTTCAAGAATACAGGAATCATGGGAAAGAAATGGCTACTGTATTAGTAAACATAGATCAGACCCACATTGCAGGAAGCTAATAGGTTAGCACAGTTCTACAAGGCTTTTATTGACAAGTGTCATGTTGGACCACACATTCAAGGCTACTTTTCTACTTCCTAAGTTCAACACCTTTTTTTTTTTTTACCCTAAGTACTACTAATAAAAGTTAAATATACGGTGGGTGACATCACTGCCGTGAGCCGACGCACTGACTGGCAGCCGATTCAAACTGGGGTCCCGGGAGGGAGGTGCTGTGTTAGCCTGAGGCGTTCCCCTCCCTCAGCGCCTCTGCAGGCGAGCGGTCTGGCGGTCACAGAAGCCCGGGCTGAGGGATGCGCTCTCCACACAAGGCGCCCCGCGGCTTCCTCAAGTGCACCTTCAAGCAGAAGAAGCCGCACCTCGGTCTGGACATGCGCAGCGACCTCCTGATTCGTTTGATTTGCTTGCTCTTTGTCCATCGATTGGTGGAAGAGTCCAGGACAAACGCTTGCGAAAATAAATCTAGAGTTATCAAAAGGGATCACATACTGGCTGCAGCCAAGGTAATTCTGAAGAAGAGCAGAGGTTAGAGGTCAACGTGTGTTAAAGAATTATATGATATGTTAATTTAAGTGGTAACAGACCATGAAAACACTTCGTATGTATCAGTTTATATTGTGGATTATTAAAACTGACTATAGAAGCAATATGTTTTTTGCTTTTTTTTTTTAAGGAATTATGTTTTATTCATTAATGGCTTCTCAGTTTCCTTCTGTGTTGCTACTGTTGTGCTTAGTATATCAAAAAAAAACCATACTGTATTAAATAGCTTGAAGAGATGTACACCTTAAACTTAAGATTATGTCTTTGGAGTTAGCCAGTTGTGCTGTGAATTTAATTTCTGCAAGAAAGTAGCATACAGTAAAATCCAGGTTCATTTTAACTGTGTTAAGTTTTGATGTATTCATAAAGCATTTCTATCTAGTTTTTTGTTACACTAATAGTAACTGTAAAGTTTCTCAACTAGAAGATTGTAAGCATCAGATAAAGTTTTTTAAAAACCTGTTTCCCTCTATAAGCCACAAACAAGAAGTTCTGAAGCATACTGACCTGCTTTCTTCAAATCGTGGATTTAGTAGATAAGACATTTTCCCACAACAATCATTTAGAAGCTTATTACATATTATCCAATATTAAGTTCTAAATTTTTACTCTGAGGTACTTCAGATTGTGTATGAAGATGCAAAGCTAATATGACCATATACTGTACACTAAACACCAGTTTCCCTAGTGGTTACATATAACATAGTATAATCTATCAAAAACAAGAATTTGGTAATTGATACAGTATATATGTAGCTCCATGCTATTTTATCATGTGTAAAGATTCATGCAATTACTATAACCAGTATATAAAACTACTTCAGTACCACAGAGGCATTTCTTGATTTTGTCTTATATTCATCAAGCTACCATGTCCTCTACCAGACAACCACCCCTAACCAACACTTCTCCAGCTCTATAATTTTGAGAAAGAATTTTACATAAATGGAAACATGTTAAAAAAACCTTTGAACATTTTTTTTCACTCAGTAATATTCTTGTGTTCTGTTCAAGTGATTGCATGTGTTTCCTGCTGACTGGTATGGATATACCATACAAATTTGGAAAGCTGTTTGTTTATTGAAGAACATTTTGATATGTTTAATTTGTGGATTATTATAAATAAAATTTCTATGAATGGTTAAAAAAAAGTTAAATATACCAAGGTCCTCTGCCAAACCTAGCAAACAATGAAATCTTGGGGAAAGGAAAAGTTAATCAGAAAAGTGTAAGTATGCAAATGGTGAGGCTTACAGGGGGCTCACCATCATGTATTCTAGCTTCATCACTAACCCTGACCTTTATCCATTGAAATTCTAGGGTAAAAGTTACAGTTAATCCCTATCCTTAACCAGCAAGTTGTCAAGTGTACCCCCTGTGTTTTTTCCTATTACAAAATAATGATCTCTGATGTGCCTCCCCCAAAGGATGGCAACAAGGTAATAAGTGCACTTTGGCAATAAAAGCAATGTATCATGAAAGTAGAGTGCCATTTGCAACCATGATTGTTTCTACTCTGCTTAGAAGAGTATTTAAAATGTGACAGTTAAAATTATTATTATTATTATTATTATTATTATTATTATTATTATTTGGAACAACACTTGCACACTTCAACTTTGAAAACATTCCTAATTATTTTCACTTGATGTGGAAGGAGTTCTGGGGTCATCCCCACAAATGCTAACAAATGTTCTACCTTTGCTCTGTATATCCCCATCCCTCAAAAAGAGTTTGCTTATTAGGTAACAAACAAACTGAAAAAAAGACTTAAAACCAAGTACTAACTTTGCAAATAAATTTTCTAATATAGTGTCATATGCCCTTTTAAATTTTAAGGGAAATGGGGAAATAGGAGTTAGCTTAGAAGGATGAGTATGTAGCTTTTTGGGTTTGGTTTTTGGGGGTGCTGAATATTGAACCCATTGTCTTCAGCATCCTATGTACACAGTACAACTGAGTTATGCTCCTTGTCCCTTGTATTTGTTTAATAACAGCTATAATTACATAAGAAACAGGGATCTGAATAATGCAATGGAGGTATTTTTATTACACGTGTGAAGATATATTCATATTCATAATCACTTCCATAGAAAGTACAGACAATAAACTGAGTTGAAAAAAAAGAAATTCAAATGGTTGATATATATATTATATATATAATATATATATACTATATTGAACATCCTTAAGCCATTGGGGAAGTTCTGTGAGAGTCCATCTCACCCCAGATAGACTATCATTAAAAAAACAAATACTGGTGAGTGCCTAATCCTTCTCAGGTAGTTCAGCTAGTGGAAGTCAGTATGGAGAGTTTTCAAAATACTTCAAATAGTTCTATGACCCACTTATACCACTACTGGCTATATATCCAAAAATACTTGTGTGTCTGTTTATTGCAGTGTTAGTCAAACTAGACAAACTTATAGAATTAGCCTCAATTTCAAACAGATGACTGGATGAAAAAAGAATTGTGTGGTTTTTTTTTTTTTTTTTTTTTTTTTGGTTTTTCGAGACAGGGTTTCTCTGTGTATCCTTGGCTGTCCTGGACTCACTTTGTAGACCAGGCTGGCCTCGAACTCACAGTGATCCGCCTGCCTCTGCCTCCCAAGTGCTGGGATTAAAGGCGTGCACCACCACCGCCCGGCTCGAATTGTGTGTTTTATTCAAACACAACAACATTAAATCATTTTTTCAGGAAAATTAAATATGACTGGAGATCATCGTATTAAATGAAATAAGTTAGACTCAGAAAAAATACCACATTTTCTCACTATGGATTCTAAATTATACATAAATACATAGAATAATGAATGTACATACATGACATGGGAGTAAGCAGCAAGACTGTACAAACAAAACAATAGTAGAGGAGGAAGAAATGGATGGCTTGGTGCATATGATCAAATTACATACTATGCTTGCATTAAGATGTCTTTCGAAAACTATTACCATACACAATGAATGTACATCAACACTTTTAGTTAAAGTAATTTTAATTTTTCATTTATTTACTGAATGATTGCCTTAGTCACTATTTTAGTGAAGAGGCACCATGATCAAGACAATTCTTATAAAAGAAAGTAATTGGGGCCTGCTTACAGTTTCAGAGGGCAAGTCCATTATCATCATGGTTGGAAGCATGGTGGCATGCAGACAGACATGGTGATGGAGAATAGCTGAGCATTCTACATCCAGATTTAGAGGCAGCAGGAAGAGAGCCACTGGGCCTGGCTTGGGCTTTTGAAACCTCAAACCCCACCCCAAGTGACACACTTCCTCCAACAAGGCCACACTGCCTAATCCTCTCGTAGTGCTACTTCCTGATAACTAAGCATTCAAATATAAGCCATTCTTATTCAAACCACAATAGTGGTTGTGCACAAGGACACACAAACATCCAACAGTACACATATAGAGGTCAGACAATTTGCAGAAGTCAGTTCTCACCTTTCAGCTTATGAGTTCTGGGCATTGAACCACAGTAGTGACACAGTGGTAGGAGCCTTTATTCACCTAACCATCTCCATGGCCCACTGTCATTGCTCCAGAGATGGTGGGAGCAATGAAGCCAATGAATATGACAGACTTGTGCAATAGCCAACTTTATTGAGAGCATCAGACAATATATACTCTAAGGGATAAGAAAGATTATATGAGTAAAGTTCATATGAGTTCAGGCTATAAACATTCTGATTAATAATAGCAAATGCCAATAGGTGATCTGGACCAAACCCACGTCTATCTGCTACATCTGGGAGGAGTGAAGGGGCATGACTGAAAAGCCACAGAAGCTTCGGAGAATGTCAATAACGATGAGAGGTTATGGGAGCCTCCAAACAATGTGAGAAAGGGTGAGACTGAAAAAGACCGAGAGATCATGCACTAAAGAAGCCAGAGACCTTCACGTGAAACCTTCCCTCACCCCATGGACTGTGGGGAGACAAGAGCACAAGCAAGAGAATTGCAAAGCGATGTATGCCATCTGCCAGTCCTTAGACCTCAATAGCCCTGAGGCAAATCAAAGATCAGAAGCTTCGCCCCATTCCAATCTGGGTTCCACCCACCTCGGCTCAGATCTTTCTAGCATCGAAGAAATACCAAGCTCAGTTTCCCAGGCTTTCAGATTGCCTTCTCAATAGTTGACCAGGACTTTGTGCTTCCACGTGCCAGTCTGATCTGCATTTCCCTTAAGAGTCCTTACTAATTCACTGAAGAAAACTAATCCATTATAGATCACCTAAGTCAAGGTCAGCTTGGTCTACAGAGTTCCAGGACAGCCAGGGCTACACAGAGAGACACTGTCTGAAATAGATGATAGATAGATAGATAGATAGATAGATAGATAGATAGATAGATAGATAGATAGATAGAGATAAATAAATTAACAATTCATAAATCAATAAAAATTACACTTCTGCCTTAATTTTTATTTTATTTGCATCATATATATGGTGCATATATATATGTATGCATGTATGTATGTGTGTTCGTGTATGTATTTCATGAGCTGATATGACCTTATATGCAAAGATAAATGCAAATTTCCAATGATGGGCTAGAATCTCTCACAGAAACCTCTGCTTTAAAATGCCTGCAGATAAAAACTCATTCTGGTTTCATTCATCCATGGGTTGGTGCCATCATCCAGGGTCAGAGAGAGTGGGACATGAGGTCCCAGCAGTGGTAAATGTCCAACTAGGCACAGAGAGAGTAATGAGTGGGCTTTGATAGTTGGTCTTGTTGGGGCTTTTGTTTGACCCATCACCTTTTCTTCCTGACATTTTGGGGTCTTTCACCATATTCCATCTCTGTTCAGGAGACCCGCAAAGTTCTGTTGCAACCACTGTCACCCTATGACATATAGGTAGGGAAATACAAGGAAGGAAAAGGGATGCCCTGGAAGCTGGGGGTGGTAAGAGTGTGGCTGGTGTCCTGAGTTAGGAGAGGGGCTGTTTGTAAGGAGCAGCCGAATTGGTGGTAACACCCAGGGCTCCTTATCTTCTGCTCCATGCTACAGAGGCCCAAGCCCTGTGTTTAGGCTGCTGTGTCCTCCACCCTCTCCAGCTGTAGGCTGGGCCTGTTGTTAACGGTTGATCTCCTGGGTGACCAGTGATATGATGTCCAGGTTCTTTGTGTCTTAAACAATGGATTTGTTGTTATTAGAAGAGTGCAAGCATAGAAGGGGGCTTGGGAAGGGGTTAACCCTTTTTGATCATCACAGGTAGTTGACTTTGTTTTAGCTAGAGGGGATCTGAACATTCTTAGAAAGTGGCACTCCACACATTGACCTTTCTCGATTGCTCAATCCCACTGTTACCTTTTTATGGATCGCGATCTTGTGTTCCTGGCCTTATCTCACTGCCTCACTTCTGCCTGAAAGATATCATCCTCCCCCTGCCCCCAAATCCTTAAGGGAAGCTGAAGAACAAAAGTGCTCACCTTTGGTAAGCTTCATCTGGATAGGGACAGTATGTATCAGACATCACAAAGTGGTGACCCCAGCCAAGACAGCAAGACTCCTGAGTCTTGCTTCAGGATTAGTCTTAAGTTGAAGTTGAAACTTAGAGTTTGGTAGCTTTTAAGTGAAATGAAGCCAGTTTTGTTTACTAGACAGGGTCCAAACAGCAGGGCCAAGGACAGCATCAAGAAGGTCCCTGCTAAGAGAAGAAGCCAAGATAATCAAGACCAAACACTAGACCATAAGCCTCATGATTCAGGTAGCTGGTACCCAGTGTTGGAGGCCTACTCTGCCAATCTTTATGCAACATCTCTGACTAGTCCAATTAGTTAGCATAAAAATATTCTTCAAGGAGGGAGCTATAACCCTAACCCTAACCCTAACCCTGATGCCTAACCCTAACAGTTAAGTGGTCTGATCCTCAATTTTGGAGGGCTACTGGAACTAGTGAATCTTTCTGGTTTTGGAAGGTAATATTACCCTGTACAATGTGTTATAAGCTGTGATAGTATTGCCAGATTTCCAGTATCTAAAATAACCTGAAATATAAGCCTCTTGCCGTGTGTGGGAAATTATCCTGATTACGTTACTTGATGCAGAGAAACTCATCTTAATTGTGGGCTGGACTATTCCTTAGACCAGGGACCCTAGACTATGTAGAGAGGAGAAAGAGAGCTGAGCAGGGCACATTAACTCATTGCTGTGCATGTAATGTGACCAGTTTCCTTAAACTCCTGCTGCTGTGACAACCTGGAATTGACGTGTCATAAACCCTTTCTCTGTTAGGTTGCCTTTGCCAGTGTATTTTATTGTAGCAACAGAAAAGGAACTAAGACATAGCTATCAGAAGGGTAAAATGAGGAGGAGCCAAGCCCACCCACACTGTGCCTGTTTTGTCAGTGATTCCCATCCCTACAGAAAGGGCAATGAGGGTGTAGCTCCTTAAGCCCACACAGTCACTGCTAAAGGAAGAGCTAAATGTTCATTGTTAGGACCTATGTCTGTCCTAGGGGCCAAGTAAATAGGACCTGCATGATCCTGTCCAGCTGACTGGAGAGCATAGGGAAGAGCTGGTTTCCAAGAAAAATGTTTCCTGAGTTGCAAGGCAAAGTTGTCTTTAATGTTGACTATGAGGGCAAAGTCACCAAATGCCTCTTCCCAAGTAGATAAAGTTTTTGCTAGTGGAGCCCCAGTTACAGGTTGAAAGGGTCCCTGAGAGATGTCCAGGGTCACAGTTTTAGTTTTATTTTCCCAACAAAACTTCTTTTGGTGTCTAGTGGAACCCATTGTTAGCTTTTCATAGGTGAGTACAGAAAGCAGCCTGTGGTTTCAGAGTTGTAACAGCCCTTTGAGGGAAATCCATCTGATTTCCTTGATGAAAGTGGATTGTCCTTCGGCTCCATATTTAGGTACCAAAACCACTGATGCAAAAATACAGCTCCTACCTCAAAGAGAAGATGAAATGGTTTGTTTTAGAGCAAGATATGAGGGACCATGTCCAGTGAACACATATTTAGGCTACCCCAAACTCCATGTCCCCATGTAGTACAAGTTCTTTGTAGCTTTTTCTGTGTGAACAAACACAGATCCATCCTGTAGGCAAGTTACCACAAAGCAGTGAAATCTGTTATGGCTCTCAGACGCTGTCTGATGATATTCTTAGCCTTTGCATTGATAGAGCACAAAAGGAAAGAGGATAAGGGAAGGAAGCTATAATTCTTCCTGACACACATGGACCTCTCAGGAGTAGATCATTCACAATGTCAGGGTCAAGTACTGGATGCCCTTCCTTCTGGGCTCCTTTAACTCCTTTGTAAACCAAGTGTTCTTGCTAAGTGACCTTGAAGGCCTGTATGTATGGCATCTCTGACCATTTTTTCTCTCATAAAATCAGACTAAATGTACAGTGTAACTGAGGCCGCCACTAAATGGCCATTGCTCTAGTTTGTCTAATTTATATTGGAAATAAACTATATTGTAGGTAAATAAATAAAGGTGCTTTCTGTTTGGCTTATCCGGGTCAAATTGGTTTTACTGCTTAAGTATATAGCCAATTGGAGATTTCAATAGGATTGAGGGAGTATTCTAATATAGAGAGAGATCTAAGGACAAGGAGGATGGAAGTCATTAAAACTCCAAAAACTCCTTTTAGAGCATCCCTATCCATGACTCAGCCTTAGGGTGCCAGACCTCTCTGTATCTTGGATGAACATAGGTACCTTTTCTTAGAGTAACCTCTTCCAGTTATATCCTGTCTCCAAACATGACAGTCTGTCCTTAGAAGTGCTGGATCCCCTGCAGATGGCTATGAGCCATCATATAGGTGCTGGAAAATAAACCCTGGTCCTCTGGAAGAGCAGCCTGTGCTCTTAACTGCTGAACAATCTCTCTAGCCCTACTGCATTGGTTTTAAATTCCAGCGAGCACTAGGCTTTCTTTCTTGCTGCACAAGTGTCCTCTCAAAGATTTTTTTTTTTTTTTTTGTCAGTGTAAATCGTAGCACTGAACACTGAGCTCAGGCTGCAGGGGTTCTACAGTGTATACTGGGAGGTATGCATTCCATGATGGAAATCTATTACAGCCGGCTGTTAGGTAGGCACTGGAAAAGTATACTTAAATGTTCTTCTGGAAATAAATAGGGATCTGTGCCTTCCCACCCCCTCCCTGTATTGGTACTAGAGATTTGAGACCATAGAAGTAATGCATGCCCACTTAGGACATTTGTATTTCTGAGATCCAATGTAATTTGCACAGGTCCAGTTGCCTTTGCTCCCAGAGCTTGGAGATTTAGCAAATATTCCCTCTTATAAAATGTGTTAAAGTTGAGACACTCAGTGCATGGCAAATTCCATCTTGGAGGAACTGGAGGACCTGGGAGATGTCAATGTGGTGGGTAGTGGGGAGGGCTCAGGATATGCAGAGTTCCCAAGCAAGCTGCCGGAGGCCTACTGACCTTCGCTGGATTAACTCTCAGGGGCAGGCTCTATAAAAGCTTAACCATCAGCTCAGGAATTAGAGGCTGTGATGAAATATACCTTCTAAAGATAAATTGAGTCTCCTCTGCCCTGACCCCAAGAGTTGAAGCTAAGATTTATAAACTCATGAAAACCCATGAATTCATTCTTTTGTCTAGGTAAAAGATTCATGCTTGCCTAGACCTACAGCTTCCCAGTGTGAGATGAATTAAGATCCACCTATAGAAGACTACAGGCATACAAAGCCAGAATTCATGCCCAGATGTGCCTCTGTTTTCCCCTCACATTTGATGGGGAAGATTCACAGATTCTTAGTATACAGAAGTCTGTAGACTCGTGCCTTGAAGAGAGACTTGAAACATGTAGATGCTCATTCAGATTGTTCATGAACAGAGTAAGGACGCATGGCATATGCCTTCTGAACATATACTGTGCTATAGTCCTGTGCTACCAGCCCGAGTGTCTGCATTTTCATTGAGCTGTTCTTTTTCAGGTTTAACTTTATTTTTATGGTTACATTTATATAGATTATGTGTGTGTGTGTGTGTGTGTGTGAGAGAGAGAGAGAGAGAGAGAGAGAGAGAGAGAGAGAGAAATGTGGGGGTGGTACATGTGAATAAATGTTCAAACATACACATGTGGAGACCAGAAATAGACATTAGATGTCTTTCTCTAACATTCTCCATTTCATTTTCCTGTAAGACACTGTCTCTCATTGAATTATAAGCTCACTATTTCAACCTAGACTGGCCAGCAAGCCCTCAGGATCCACCAGTCTCCCCTCCCCAGTACTGTGATTGCAGATCTGCACAAACCATGCCCAGCGTTTTATGTAGGCTCTGGTGACTCAAGCTCAGGTCCTCACCATTGCATAGAAAATGCTTTTTACCCACTGAACCATCTCCCCAACCTCTACAACTCTTTTTTTTTAAGACTTTATTTCATGTATGTGAGTGTCTTAGTTGGGAGTTTCTATTGCAGTGACAAAACACCATGACCAAAGCAACCTGGAGAGGAAAGGGTTTATTTGGCTTAAATTTCCACATTGTAATCCATCAATGAAGAAACTCAAGCAGGGCTGGAACCTGGAGGCAGAAGGCATGAAGGGATGCTGTTTTACTGGCTTGCACAGCCTTCTTTCTTTCAGAACTCAGGACCTAGGTTGGCACTACCCATAATGGGCTGGGCCATTCCCAATTAATCACTAAGAGAATGCCCTACAGCCCTGTCTACAACCTGATTTATGGAGCCATTTTCTTGATTGATGTTTCCTCCTTAAATGACTTTAGTTTGTGTCAAGTTGGCATAAAACTATCGGGCACAATGTTTTGCCTACATGTATTTATGTGCATCATGTGCATCCCCGGCGCCCACAGAGATCAGAAGAGGGTATTAGCTCCCCCAGAACTGAAGTTATTGATGGTTATGAGCAGCCATGTAGGTGTTGTGCTGACCCATCCCTCCAGTACACCCATTATTTTAATTCTATTTTAAAAATAATAAAAACTTTTATATGCACTCATCTATGGACTTTATATTGTGATTCCTTGGGAAACTAATATTTTCTGGAACCCATGAATTAACCAGAGGTAGGATATCTGTATTCAGTTTTCTTTGTCACATAATACAGAATATAAATCAAGCTGGACCTTCTATTAAACACTAGCAGTACAGTACCAAGGAGGGTGTGGTGTGGTGTGTGTGTGTGTGTGTGTGTGTGTGTGTGTGTGTGTGACAAATACTGCTTTTGTGTTCTCAGGGCTAAGGTCTTGGGTTGACAGGAAGTGTGTCATTGCAGGGGCTAGTGTCATTTGAGGATGTGGCTGTGGACTTCACCTGGCAGGAGTGGCAGGAGCTGGATGCTGCCCAGAGGACCCTCTACAGGGACGTGATGCTGGAGAACTACAGCAGCCTGGTGTCCTTAGGTGAGTCTGGTTCCCTAGCAGCTCTCACTAGCAATTACTTTCCTCTTTGATGATAAGTATAGTAATCATTTGCTATCTTTTCATGATTTTTAACTGGCATGTAATACTGGGACTATACAACATTAGAAACTATTCCTCCCTTTCACTGTTCCCCAGCATGTGACTAACCATCCGCCCCCCTCCTCCACTACTTTTCCATATGCTGTAACCACTGTTCTGTTTTTTACTTCTTTGAGTTCAACTTAAGCTTTCAGGTGTAATGAGAATATGCAGCATTGTCCATTTGTTTTCCTCTCTCTTGCCATCTTTTTTTTTTTACCCAATATATTTCACTTATGTATTGTGGCTTTCTGGGGAGACATAGAAGAAACTCTTCTACCCACTCCAAATAAGAGGGAGCTGACCGAAGAAACATCTGACCTACTTCGCTGGAGCTCCAAACTTATTTTATTAAAAGCACATGCAGTTGAGCAGGAGGGAGCCACTAGTGGAATTTCATGTGCTGTGTCAATAACCGTCTTAAGAGAGAATGTTAACCTCCATTACTATTAT
This sequence comes from Lophiomys imhausi, assembly GCA_907164525.1. Classification (NCBI taxonomy): domain Eukaryota; kingdom Metazoa; phylum Chordata; class Mammalia; order Rodentia; family Muridae; genus Lophiomys; species Lophiomys imhausi. Next base: position 904,797 of record CAJQZJ010034231.1, read on the forward strand.
CATAAGCCTAAATGTCTGCTGTATAGTTCGCTCCATTCTGCTGTCATAACTGGGCCAGTGTCTCTTGTAGGCCATGGCTGTTCTGCTTCAAGATGGTGATGACTGTTCACAGTGGAACTAGCTGCTCTATAGCTTTGACACCCTCCCTTTCTGTCATGTCTCTGTGACAGGATTTTCATTTATTTTAATAGAAAATATTCCATTTTTTATATATATATATATATATATACTACTTTTTTTTTACTATTCCTGTGTTGATGAAGACCTGCATTGATCACATATTTTTGCTTTGTGAACAGCACTATAAAAAGAAAAATACAACACTGAAGGCTTTAAACCAGGCATGACAGTGGCATGTGCTTGTAATC
>CAJQZJ010034231.1:919239-942853 GCA_907164525.1 Lophiomys imhausi
ACACACACACACACACACACACACACACACACACACACACACACACACATAACCATCCATAACTCCAGTTCCAAAGAATCCAATGTTCATTTCTGACCTCGAAGGGTACTAGACATGCACATGATACACAGACATACATACAGGCTAAACATAAATTTAGATAAATAATTTTTTAAATAGAACCATTCTTTAAAATCTTTTTATATTCCATTCTGCTTGATTTTCTTTCTTGCTGAAAACTGAGGTTGATTGGTCTATAGCCTGCTGTTTCCATGCCAGCTTTATTATTATTATTATTTTTTATGTTTATTTATTACTTCAAGTTACATCTCCATCACAGTCCCCTCCCTCCACTACTCCCAGTCCCACTCTCCCACCCTCTCTCCCTTCGTATTTATTTCTTCAACTTACATCTCAATCATAGTCCCCTTCCTCCCCCCACTCTGGGCCCACCCTCCTACCCTCTTCCCCCTCACCCTCCTATCTGCTTTTTTTTCTTTAAAGTGTATCCTTTTTCCCCCAACAGCTCCCCCTTTAAGTCCAATAAAGATCTTTTTCTTATAACAATAAATACAAGATAGAACAATTAGGTCACAATTATGAAAATTATAAGGTATAACATACATTCCCAATGTCCAGTCCTTACATATTTGGCAACTGATATTAATATTCTATTATCTATCTCATTGAGTTTAAAGTTCTATACCTAACTTAGTTGCCATCCTAACTTGCATTATCAACTTAAAAACATCTTCTTGAGGTTTTTGAAGATGTCCTATCTATCTCTTATATTTAGATAAGCAAATGTTGCTTGTCTCTTAGCAACTTGATTTCTGAGTAGCTTAAAAAATAACTGTGATAGATTGTCATAGTAACTAACAAAATGACACGCTTGCATGACTATTAGTTTCCATTTCTTAATTATCCTAAACAGTTTATGATGGTTGGTAACAAGAGGCCAAAACTTTACATTTCATTTTTAAGTATTACTACGAACAATACCTTTAAGAAACGTTACCCTTAATTTTGTATCAATATACAAAGATCAATACCAATGTGGCCAAATATAATCTTAATTTTGTATCAATATACAAAGATCAATACCTATGTAGCCCAATAAAATCTTAATTTTGCATCAGTATACAAGGGTCAATACCATTGTGGCCAAATATAATCTTAATTTTGTATCAATATACAAAGATCAATACCGATGTAGCCCTATACAATCTTACTTTTGCATTAATATACAATGATCAATACCAATTTAGCCAAATATAATATTAATTTTGTATCAATATACAAAGGTATAAGGCCATATTCAATAATCTGTCCTTTTTACTTGATCTTTCCTATACTATGTCTATGTCCTATTTTTTTCTCAAGTCTGTTCACTCCTACATAGGAGAGAATGAAGGATACAGAAAAGAAAAAGAGAGAAGTACCTGGGTCTAACATCCAAAACCCATTTAACAAGACTATTTAACAGCTTGTAGTCTCTTCCCCTAAATAACAAAATTTTCTATTATCCATCAAACAACCAGGGGTGAAGGAAACACCCTCCCCACCTTCTGGGGATGGGACGTTGTTCTCTTAAAATGACTTCCTGCTGATTTGGGACGTAGTAAACCTGTTTGGGGCCCAAATAAGAATGTTAAAATGTTAATAGAATCATTTGATGTTCCATCCTTTTGTGCTCAGCTATTTAGATGTCCTAAGAAGTTCGTAGACAGAAGCTGATCTTCAGGGCTTTACTGAAGTTCTCGCTGGAGCAGTCTGTGGAGCTGAACGATCTTAGCGATTTTGAGTTGTTGTGGTTGTAGACTTTTCAGGAAACAGCTATTGAGGAAGTCTGCAAGGCTGGATCATCTGGGCCACTTCTTTGGTGTCTGATCTGTTTTCAGCTGAGGTTCCATTGTCCAGTTGTCCGTGGATTCCTTGAATGGGTACTTTAAATCTCCTGAAAGATAAGAACAGAGCCCTGCCCTAATCCTAACTCTGGGACAATTACCTTTTTTTTTTTGGGGGGGGGGGTCAGGTAATATTTTTCCTGGAGCAAATTTGGTTTTTTTGACAATATATAAAGTATTACCTTTCAATCCGGATTAAAGAAGAAATTATTTTGATATTTTGGAGCTAAACAAACCTTTATTTTGAGATCTCAAAGGACAATTTGTTTGAATTTCAGCATGCTTTTTGTAAGTAGCTTTTAAACTTAAGTCCTTCCAAATCCTATGTGCCTGTCTCTGCATTCTAAGTATTGGGATCAAAGACATGTGGTTCCCAACTGATGGGATTAAAGATGTGCTCCACCACCCCTGGATCAAAGTTTTTCTCTATTTAGAGCTTGTTTTGTATCAGGCTGACCTTGAGCTCTGAGATCTGCCTGTTTCTGTCTCTAGTGTGTTGGGATTAAGGGTGTATTCTTCTCGATTGATGGGATTAAGGGTGTGCACCATCACCACCCTGTTCCTTGTAACTCTAGAATTTATAAGACAACTAGCTCTATAGTGATCCTCCTGTCTCTGCTGGAGGTAAAGAGATATGCAGAATATGGCATTCAAAGATGTTTTCTTAACTTAAGATTTTTTGATATCGAGACATGTCAGCTCCTGACAGCACCCCCTATTCTACTCCAAGTAGAAGATGAGCATCGAAGAGTCTCCAGTGGGAGATGATTGAATTGGGGGTAAGCCTTTCTCTTGGCAAGAAAAACCCCTTGCTTCAACTGTAGACAGACTTCTGTCCAAAAAGGACAAAATGTGGAAGCAGATAAGTCGACAGCCTAGCTCTGCCAAGACAGGGTAGGGAAGTCCTTCATAATTCCTGCTCTACAATCAATGTCTGTCAGAGAAACGGGGCCAAATGGCTGAAGATTCTTGCTGTAATGTATGGAGAGAAAATGGGAGCTGTCCAGGCAGCCACTGGTATGTCATCTCTTAGTTTTGGAAGCTGCAGGCCCTGCACTTCCTGTATAATCAGATATATTTATCCCTCTCAGGTCTCTGAGGTGGTTGAAGAATAGATAGCTAAAGTCTCATAGTTAAATTTTGAGTTGTTTAGGAATCAAGAGGGTGTTCTGGATCTAAGAAGATATTTTTAAAATTATGAGGCAAGTTAGTATGAAAGCTGAGTTAGATATAGAACTTTAAACTCATGGAGATGGTTAGATAGTAGAATGTTAAAGTCAGGTACTAAATACACACGGACTGGACATTGGGAATGTATGCTAAGCCATGTAACTCTCATAATTGTGGCCTATTTATTTCTGTTGTTTTGTATTGTATTTATAGTTATAAGAGAAAGAACCATTTTTTGGACTGAAAGGGAGAGCTGTTGGGGGAAAAAAGAAATACCTTAAACTAAAAAAAAAAAAAAAAAAAAAGAAGGGAAGAGGATGGAGGGTTGAGGGGGAGGAGGGTGGAAGGGTGGGACTGGAGGGGGGAGTAGGGAGGGGATTGTGATTGAGATGTAACTTGAAGAAATAAAAAATAAATTATTATAAAACATCTCCTTAGACCTAGAACATCCATTTAATTCCTAAACAACTTAAAACTTAACTGTGAGACTATAACTACCTAGTCTTCAACCACATCTGAGACCTAAGAAGAAAAAACATATCTGAATAAATAGGAAGTGCAGAGCCAGCAGCTTCCAAAATTAGGAAATGACAGACAACTGGCTTCCTGGACAGTCCCCACTTTCTCTCAATGCAATGGAGCATCTATCTTCAGCCTTTTAGCCTGGTATCTCTGACAGATATTGATTGTAAAGCAGAAATTATGAAGGACTTGCCTACCCTGTCTTGGCAGAGTTAGGCTGTCGGCTTACCTGCTTCCAAGTTTTGTCCTTTTTGGACAGCATTCTGTCTACAGTTGAAGCAAGGGATTTCTCTTGCCCAGTGACAACCTTGCCACTAATGCAGCCATCTCCCAATGGAGATTCTTCGATGTTCATCATCTTCTTCCTGCCGGCTTTTTAAATCACTGTAGTGCTGGTCTGTAAGGCCACGGCTGACCACTTGATTGTGACCTGTCTTAGTTTCTTTTCTATTGCTGTGAGGAGACTCCATGATCAAGGTAACTTGCAAAACAAAGCATTTAATTTGGAGCTTCCTTATTTATAGTTTCCAAGGGTGAGTCTGTGACCATCATGACAGGGAGCATAGCAGCAGACAGGCAGGCAGGGATGGTACTGGAGCAGTAGCTGACAGCTTGCATCTTATCCACAAGTTGAAGGCAGAGAGAGTGACTCAGTCTGCCTTGGGCTTTAGAAACCTCAAAGCCCACCCTTAGTGACACACCTCTTTCAACAAGGCCACACCTCCTAATCTTTCCCAAACAGTTCCACCTGCTGGGAACCAAGTATTCAAATATATGAGGCCATTCTCATTCAAACCACCACATTCCTTTAATGTAATGTTGGTTTATAAGTAACTATAGGTTTTTCTCCAGTATGTTTTAGATTTTTTTTTTTGCACTAGAATTTTATCACTTTAATTCTAATATAACTCAAAATTATTCTTTATCAAGTATGGTAGGGGTTCTTTAGCATCCTAGACCAGGACATAAACATCCTCTCATGACATAAAATCCTTACATTCAATCTGTGTGTTGATGTCATTTTTCCTTTTGGATACTGTGATGAAATGCTTGATTTTTGTCTCCACAGCAATGCATGTGCATCAACAGTTTCATCATTCTGTGTATTTCTTTCAGTTTTGTAAACATGCCTGGGTTTTTTCTCCTGCCTGAAAAGCTCTGTGGTTGCATCCATCAGCCTTCTTTTATTATTTCATGAACTCGGGCCTTTACTTCCAAATCTTCTGTCAATTTCTTTTTTGTGACCATTTTCTCCTTTCTTCATTTCTATTAAAAATCATTAGTTATCATTCCAATGTCTCTAGGTTTTTTTTTTCTTCACTACTTCTGTTTCTTTCAAGTTTTCTTATGTCATTACATTGGGTTATATATCATACAATTTATTTATCCATAAGAGGGATATTTCAGTAAGTGAAGATTATGGTGCAAATCCCTCTCTAACACAAGTTCTAATTCAGCCATTGTGGCAAAGATCCTGAAATGGGACTGTTGTCTTTTGTCCATAAACCTGACTCAGAACTTTGGTACAAATCCTTTATTATTTCCCATTTTGCAGGGCACTGTTTAGCCAAACCTGAGTTGATCTCCAAGTTGGAACATGGATTTGGGCCTTGGAATGTTGCAGAAGCCACAGAGCAGTGCCTACCAGGTTAGTCAGTGCTACTGGGCAAGAGTCAGAAAGAAATAGGCTCCTTGCTATTGGTCATATTGAGATGTTTTCACCAATTTTTATCAAAGCCAGCCCTGAACAGGGTAGGCTCGTGAACCAGACACTTATTTTATACACTTTTCAAACTGGGGTCTCCATGTCAAACCATTTTCCTATTTTGGTTTAGTTATTGCTGTTTAAGTATCCCTGTATTTGCCCAAACTCACTACTGCCCAAACTCATGCAGTTTGTTTGTTTGTTTTTTGTAAAATATTTTCCCTGTTTTTCTATTCCCTAGTTTTTCAGCACTGAGGATCAAACCTATGGCTTTAGGCACCTGAGAAGAACACTCTAGCGACTGAGTTACATCCCCACCTCCACCTCTCACTTGTCCTTCCCTCCTTTCCATGGACTAATCTCTTAGGCATTTGTTGACATGTGGTTTGTTCTTTTCAGTTCTTGCTCTTTATTATTTTATAGGTTGTTGTCTTTATAATTGCTTGGGTAGCAATAGTGATCCCATAAATGTATCATCTTTTGGAATTTATATTCAGTGAGAAGAAAAGGTGAAACAAAGATAGAAGTGTTGTAAAGTTTGTTCAGCAAGAGGAGAGGAGAAAACAGGGGCTTATATTTCAGGAAAGGCGCCAAGTGAACTAACCCTTCAGTGAATTGCTTACTGGACCATGATTGTGGGAGTTAGTTTCTATCATCAACATAGGCCAGAGTCATCTGGAAGGAGAGAAACTTCAAATAATAAAATTTTTCCATTAGATTGGCCTGTAGGCAAGCCTGTGGTCCATTTTCTTTATTAGTGATTGATGTGGGGAGGGCTCAGTCTACTACTCTGGGCAGGTGGTTGTGGGTGAAATAATAAAGCAGGTTGAGCAAACCATGGGGACCATGGAAATCAGTGTTCTGCCATGATCTGTGCTTCAGTTCCTGCCTCCAGGTTCCTGCCTTGAATTCCTGCTCTGGCTTCCACCAGTACTAGAGTATGAGCAAGGTGTCTACAGCAAATAAACCCAAGTTGTTTTTGTTCATGATGCGTTATCACAGCAACAGAAACCAGCAATCTTCATTCATTTAAGTAAACAAATGTGTAACAGTGACCTACAGGAAGTTTTAAAGTTACGGTTATTGTTGCAGCTACCTGCAGAATTTTTAAGAATGGGAAACGAATGAATCAAAGGTTCTGGAGTAAAATGGAAGTTAGAAGGTTTTACTGATTTGGGAATGGGAAGACCAGTGTGTAACAAAAGAGAGAATATATCCTGATATGAGAGACAGAGAGAGAGAGAGAGAATGTACCCATATGATTAAGAAGATGGGAGGTTAGTTGAAAGACAGAAAAACAGAATGGCAATATAGAGAAAAATGGGAGACACTCAAGTCCAACCTTATCTCCTGAGAGCAAAGAAAACCTAAAGCCACACTCACAGACCAGCCTGGAGAGTGCAGTGAGCCCTGGTGCAAGCAGACCCACATTCTTCCACTCTGAAGTTCTGTAAGCATTCCATCCCCTACATGCATGCAGTGTTTCTGTCTGACTTTCTGTGCTGCCAACTATCCTAGAGAAGTTCTTTGCATTTCTCCACATTTCTTGGGATGCTATAAACAGCTCCCACCTTGAAAGTGGTCCCCTTACTTAAGACTGAGCTGTTCTTGTAGTCTGAAAGTTGGGTACAATCAGAAAATAAGGAGGCATTGGATACACTTGCACAGTTTCTATGCAGGAAAATGGCCACAAGAGACAGGTGTGTTGACACTGTTTTCCACATGATCCAATCTATTGAAGGGGCTTTCCACTGAAGTTTTTATTTGGCTTATTGAGTTTTTAATTCCTAGTATTTGATTCAGTTTGGATTTTCCTCAGAAATTCTTTTTCTTTATTGAATTCTATTTTCATGTCTTAGATTCGCTTCCTGATTTCATTCAGTTCTGTGTTTGTTCTCTTGGTATATATTCAAATCTTCCTTGAGTTCTTCAAACATAGGTACAATCATTCCTTTGAATTCATGGGGTCATGACTATGGGATTAGTAATTGGGGGAGAACAAGTTGTCAAGATTTTCGCATTACATTTGTTTCTGTGCAGAAACATGCATCTGATGTAATTTGTTTGTTGAATCTCACTTTCTTTTTTGTTCAATTCCCTTTCTTTTTCAGTGGAGGTATGTGCACTGCTCAGGAGAGAACTAATTTGTAAGAGGGTTGGGACTTTATTTCCTCTGTGCAGTTAGTATTGAGGCCTGCAGCTTCTGCCCTTAGAAGTCTTTTGAGGGTATCTTACTGTCTGTGCCAACAGTCGTCCAGTGATCAGCACACCCCTTGCTGCTCCTCCCATCCACAGCCTCCTGGTGTCTTTCAATGCCTTGATGCCCTACTTTGAGTAAGCTGTGGTCAGTTGGTGAATTGGGGGCACAAGATCCTAAGGAAGCTAGCTGTGGATGAGAAGAGTGGTTCTCTACCTAGCAGCCCTGGGAAGTGAGATCCTAGAGGAGCCTGAAAGACTGTGGAAACAGAGGACCTATTGTGGGCAATGGATGCAGTATCCTAGAGAAGAAGGGTGGTCTGGAAGCCACTAGAGTGAGATTCTGAAAGAACCAAATGTAAAGTCTGTTGCCTGGCAACACAAGGACGTGAGATCTTGGAGGAGGCTGGTGTCCCATGAGGTCAAAAAGAGTGAGGCCTACCTGGAGGAACAAAGAAGTAAGATTTTCAAGGAGCCTGATGACCTATGGGTATAAAGGTGTGGAGACTACCTCTCAATTTCTTTTTATTTTAACATGCAGCAAAATTCATTCTTCTAGTTAGTGTGTAGTCACATAACCATCACGTTCACAATCAAGATATATAAGAGTTTATGCACCCCAATACATTGTTATTAAAAGTGACATTATGTAATTTCTCATATTGATAGTCAAATTCTATAAATAAGTGTGGATGTCGAATGCAAGTTTTCAATGTTGATTCTTAAGAGAATATATCACTTATTAAATGATCACTTTTAATATCATTTTAGATGTCCTTAAATGGAGTGCCATGCTTGAAACAAGCCAGCAAACTCAAGAGAAGTATTTGAGACAAACTGAAATCACTGAGAGAAATACATCGAATGAAGATAAGGTTGAAGTAGAAAAAACATTCGATGTGGACTCAAATTATATTTCAAATATGACCATGAAGAATGACGTCTATTCCAGAATGTTCCTCCAGGAACAACTTGTTAATCCATTGCTGGATGTGCCATTGCCTAGTGCGCCTGATGAGAGACAGGGTGCAGAAATATCTCACGATTTGAATAAAGCTCGGGAAGTTCTCTCATATCCTGACCATTTTACTCACTATAGCAAGAATCAGTGTTCACGGTGTTATTTTCAGTATTTTGGACCAGATGAAGCCTTCCATAAGAAAGCAATATTAAGGCCTAAGAAGTTTCATGTTCAGGAAACCTCTGGGAAGTTCAGTGACTGTGAGAACTCCTTCAATGAGGTACTACTTCCTGCCCAATATATGGCTCAGTTAAGAAAAAAAACTTCGGGATGTAATATATGTCATAAAATGTTCCCTAACAAGACTGAACTTAGCAACTGTGACAACATGCACACGGGAGTCAAAGATTACAAATGTGATTGTGAGAAACCTATCATTAACAAAGCATACCTTATAAAGCAGCAGGAAGCACATGCGAGGGAAGAGGCCCAAGGATACAAGGAAAACATCAAATTCTTCTGTCTGGATGCTGAACTACAAACAGTTGTTCAAAAAATGCACAGGGATAAACAAATGTATGAATATGAAGTGTCTGGGGAGTGGCTGGACTTCTGCCACGAGTCCCAGCACACTGGCCAACAGAAATCACACACCTGTGAGGAACCCTGTGAGTGTAAGGAATACAGGAAAGTTTTGTGTGATCAGTCAACTCTTTCCCAACACCAGACACTTTATACAGATGAGAAATCTAATGAGTGTAGAGAGTGTGGTCAGACTTTCTACCACAGCTCACTACTGTCTCAGTATCAGAGAGCTCATACAGATGAATGCAAAGAATTAATGAAAATTTACTTCTACATATCAAGCCTCACTCAACATCACAGACCCCATATTCTTGAGAAACCATATGGATGTACTGATTGTATGAAAACTTTCTCCCATAAGTCACAACTCACTCGCCATCAAAGAACTCACACAGGAGAGAAGCCCCATGAATGTAAAGAATGCCGTAAAGCTTTCTGTCACAAGTCACACCTTACCAGGCATCAGGGAATCCATGCACCTGAAAAACCCTATGAATGTAAAGAATGCAAGAAATCTTTCTACATGAAGTCACAACTCACACAACATCAAAGAACTCATACAGGCGAGAAGCCCTATGAGTGTAAAGAATGCCGGAAGGCTTTCTTCCGTAATTCACACCTCACTCAACATCAGAAAATCCATACAGGTGAGAAGCCACATAAGTGTAAAGAATGTGGGAATGCTTTTGCCCGTAAGTCACACCTCACTCAACATCAGAAAACCCACACAGGTGAGAGGCCCTATGAATGTAAAGAATGTGGGAAAACCTTCTCTCGCAAGTCACAACTAATGCAGCATGAGACAACTCACACTGGCGAGAAACCCTATGAATGTAAAGAATGCAGGAAAACTTTCTATCTTAAGGCGTACCTCACTCGACACCAGGTCATCCATAAAGCTGAAAAGCCATTTGAATGTAAGAAATGTGGGAAAGCTTTCTCCCGTAAGTCATACCTCACACGCCATCAGAAGACACATAAAGGTGAAAAACCCTATCTAGGTGAGAAGCCCTACCTGGGTGAGAAATTGTAGGGCTGTAAATTATGGACAAGGCTCTTAAGTTATCAGACTCAACAGAGAACTTAGGTGAGGTGCCCCATGCATGTAGGAAAATGTGCCCCTGCTCCATCTCAGCCAACATCAGAAAACCCACGCCAGTAATAAACCCTATAAATGTAAAAGTATGAAAGAAAGTTTTGTACCAGAGTTATGCCTCACTGTATGTCAGAGAACTTATACCTGTGAGAAGCCAGAGGAAATGTAGGGAGGCTGTGTTTAAGTTACACCTCATTATACATTAGTGAATTCATAAGTGAGAAATTCTATGAGTATGAAAGATGTAGTAGAACTCTAATACAACAAGGGATGATGTATCCAGGCATAAATCCTGTCAATAGAAGCAATGCACAGAAGCTTTCTATGTAGAACAACTCACTAATGCTTGAGAATTTATAACTGGAATACCATTTAAGTTTAATTACATGGGGAAATTTTCAACCAGTCAGACCTCACTGTCTGCTAGAAAACTCATACAGATGAGAAAACATGCTAATCTGGGGTATCTTGGGAAACCCTGGCAAATGAAGAATCCTGTGAGTGTAGATAATCCAGAGCTGCTTTAAGGAGCACTTGCTTTTAATCTCAGCTTCTTTGAGTGTGGATGCTTACATTTCACTTATACTGAGACAAGGCTAGCATGGACAACAGAGTAATACACTTGTTTGTTTGTTTGTTTGTTTGTTTGTTTGTTTGTTTGTTTTTGAGACTGTATCTCTCAATGTAGACCAGGCTGACTTCAAACTCATGGAAATTCACCTGCCTCTGCCTCCCAAGTGCTGGGATTAAAGGTGTATTCCACCATCCCTGGCTTGTAGTAAGATTTTTTTAAATAAAGAAGATCCAGTCAAACTGTATTGGATACTCTCTGTATTGGACATGGGAAGCACACCAGTTTGGAACCATATGTAAGTATTCTCGAAAACTTGTAGTGGGATTTGGAGTTTGGCTGGAATCCGAATACCACAAAGACAGAAACAGAGTATAGGGAGTGTGCTGCTGTACCTTACTGACCTCTGCATCAGAGATCCATTCTAGAAGCCTCCACGTGTCAGGGTTGTGAAGTTTCTCAATATCACACATCTCCAGAGTCATTGCCTCACTCATGAAAACAAGAGTCCACTTGAATGTCAGGAATTGCAAAGGCTAGCATGTGTCCCACTGTCAGAGTGTTTGTCATCTGTTACCTCCCATCCTTTCAAATTCATACAGGTAGCCTGAATTGTCACATACACTCAGATTAATTGCAGTCAATGGATAATGCTTTCTTTGGTTGCATTCAGTAAAATAAATCTTAATCAATTTTATTTTTAGTTTGTTTATCCTGTGTGCGTGTGTGCAGTGTGTGTAAACATGAGCATGCATGTACCACAGCATATATCTGGAAGTCAAAGGACAACCTTGGGTGCTAGCCCTTGACTTCCACTTTGACATGGCCTGTATATGCCAGACTAGTTTGCCTGCAAGCTTCTGGAGACACTCCCATCTCCACCTCCAATCTCACCATGTGTCTTAGTCAGGGTTTCATTGCTGTGAAGAGACACCATGACCATGACAACTCTTATAAAGGAAATCATTTCATTGGGACTGACTTTTAGTTTCAGAGGTTTAGTCTATTATCATCCTGGCGCCAAGCATGGCAGCGTGTAGGCAGACATGGTGCTGGAGAGGTAGCTGAGAGTTCTACATCTTGATCTGCAGGCAGCAGAAGGCGACTGTTTATCACACTGGGCAGAGCTTGAGCATTGGAGACCTCAAAGCCTGCCCTCACAGTGACACACTTCCTCCAGCAAGGCCACACCTCCTAGTAGTGCCGCTCCCTTTGGGCCTATGGGGGCCAGTTACATTCAAACTGCCACACCATGGGTTTGCTGAGATTACAGATGTGTGCTGCTGCACCCAGCTTTACATGGCTCTGGGGTTTCAAACTCAGGTCCTCATGGTAAACACTTTACTTACTGAGTCATCTTCCTAACCCAGTTTTTGGTTGGTTGGTTGGATGGCTGGTTTTGTTTGTTTGGTATTTTAGTTGAGTGCTTGATATATAGCCAAGGCTTTCTTCAAACTCCTGATATAACTCTAGGTACTGAGTCCTGATCCTCCTGCCCAGCCTCATATGTGTTTAGATTTACAAGCACCTACCCCTTTGCTCGGGGGGGAAAAAAATGCCTTAGTGTCTAAGCATTTAGTGCACATTTTGTAAGTACCCATGTATCAGAAAGCTGTGGAAGACAGTATCAATTTATACAACTTGATATTTAGGTTTTTGTTTGTTTGGTTGGTTAGTTGGTTGGTTGGCTGGTTGGTTTTTGGTTTTTTATTTCTCCAGACAGGGTTTTTCTGTGTAGCCCTGGCTGTCCTGGAACACTATAGACCAGGCTGACCTCAAACTCACAGAGATCCACCTTCCTCTGCCTTCCAAATGCTGGGATTAAAGGCATGCGCCACCAACACCTGCTTTGGTGTTGGTTTTCAAACAAACTTGTTAATCATGTATTATGAATCATAGTTTAAATTACAGAAAAAGTGTGCTAATAAAGAACCATGATTGGTGCTCTTCTATTCCACACACACTGGGCTATGTCTTGTCATACTGGAGGCTGGTACTTGACATTAAATCCCAGTAGACAGAGGCCAAGCATGCATCTGAACAACTGGAGGTCATACATACCATCCCATGCATGCCTTGAGGGAACCCAACATTACTGTACAGATAATACATATACAACAAGTGTGACAGGAGGTGAGTCTGTCTTCCATGGTGAAAGGGTACATGCTTTTGAATGTATGTGTCCTCAGGTGAAATCCTCAGTTTACATAAATTAGATACATACATGCATAGATGATGGATGGATGATAGATAGATAGATAGATAGATAGATAGATAGATAGATAGATAGATACATGACAGATAGATATGAAAAGACATAGCTCAGTGTCTAGAGCATCATTTATGATGGTGAGACTCAACCTAAAATTGAGCAGGACTACCTCCTGGACAGGGGATCCTGGACTATATATGAAAACATGTTGAGCATGTACTCATCTATCATTCTGCCTTCTGGTGTGGATGCAATGTGACCAGCTGCTTTGAACCTCATTATGATGGACTGTACCTTGAGCTATGAACTAAAACAAGCCCCTTCTCCTTTAAGTTGGATTTGTCAGAATATTGTATCATAGCAATAGGAAAAGAGTTTCGTTATACCAATATTACTACAGGTTAAATTACATCTCAAGATATGTGCTAAAGTCATTGTCTCTGGTTAAAAGTTATCAGTTAGAGATGAGATGTAGGGTGGCTGATCATCTAGTGTGAATGGAATCCATATACACAGAGGAAAACACCACATGATAAGAGATCAATAAGATCTGTTAAAGATCATGAGAATGGAATACATCTGCAGCCACTACAAAAAGACAAGTTTTTTCTTTTTTTTTTTTTTTCTTTTTTTTTTTTTTGTTTTGTTTTTGGTTTTTCGAGACAGGGTTTCTCTGAATATCTCTGGCTGTCCTGGACTCGCTTTGTAGACCAGGCTGGCCTCGAACTCACAAAGATCCGCCTGCCTCTGCCTCCCAAGTGCTGGGATTAAAGGCGTGCACCACCACCGCCCGGCTAGAAAGACAAGTTTTTATCCTGTCTCACGGGATGCATGGGACAGTGAAACCTTAATTTTGAGTTCCTGTAAATCTCCAGTCTGTGAGAGAATGTGACAGCTCCCAAGGGAAAGGATATAGTATATATTTCCAAATAATGTAGGAGACAACAGAAAACAAATACCAATCACTGGGAATTTATTCTTTCTCTGGAGATGAAATTGTTCAGTATAGCTGTGCTTGCTATGTGCAGATATTGCAGATGTTCTGTGCTGAGTTTTCTGAGGTTATCACTGCTGGCAAGGCCTTTAGAATAGTTGAGACCAATAACCAGGTTCACTCCTTGAAGATTTTTAATGGGGATTTGTTCCTTAAGATCCCATATTCTGGGATCTCAAATGTGAACCTGGCCAGTATTTAAGGATCTAGCCAGTATTTAATAAAGTTTGCTTTCAAATGTGGCTTTAAAAAGAAAAAGCCAGGTGGTGGTACACACCTTCAATCCTAGCACTCAGGAGGCAAAGGTAGGTGGATCTCTGTGACTTTGAGGCCAGTCTGGTCTACAAAGTGAGTTCCAGGACAGCCAGGACTACACAGAGAACCCCTGACTCAAAATAAAGGAGTGGAGGAGCCTTTCAAGAGCTTCCAGATATCAGACACCTGTTGTTTAATAACAGTATTTAAGAAGAATGTGATTTCAAATTCATGATAAAATCTTCTATATAATTGGATTTCTCCATTATACTTCCTAACCAGTCTGAATTCTGATACTGATTGTACACTCTCACTGTGGAGCTACCTGGGTCTTTATGGGGCATTTCAGACTTCTTAGCATGAAACCTGGTATTGTGGTACATGTCTATCCTATCAGCATTTGAGAGGTAGAAGTAGGAGAATCAGAAGTTCAAAGTCATCTTTGGCTACATAGGAAGTTCAAGACCAGTCTTGTCTGCACAAGACTCTTACATGATGGTTAGTTTTAATGTCATCTTGATACAACCTAGAATCAGTGGAGAGAGGAGCCTAAGAATGTCTGTGAGAGATTGTATAGGTTACATATATTGATGTTGGAAGACCTGTCCATTGTGGTTTACACCATTCCCTATGCTTGGGAGTCTTGGACTATATAATTGTAGGGATGGGGCTAAGTACTAGCTTGTACCATTCTTTCATGTCACTCCACTTTCTGATGTGGATGTAATATGACCAGCTTCCCCAAACTCCTACCATATTATTTCCAGGCTATGATGAACTATAACCTGGAACTGTGAGCTACATACATCCTTCTCCTTTAAGTTGATTTTATTGGAATATTTTATCATAGAAAAGAGACTTAGACACTATACCTCAAAACAAATTCTCTAATATCAAGGCCAATACCAGTTCTCACTGATGCCCTGTTAATATCTTATTCCTCTTTCCATCATCCCTTTCCTTGCCTTGGTCATCCAAATCATCCATTTCCGTGCTTGAAAACTCACTCTGCAGTTACATCTCTGGTGTTCCTGCTGCTTGTCTGCAACCCTCAATGAGACAAAGATCACTGAGTTCAGCATACTACTAAGCATCTAGGTACTTTCCCTGCTAGCTACAGATGGAAGGTCATGATGGGTGTCCATAGGGTCATCTATCTTGATCTGTACTGCCACTCTGATCACCTGAATCCTTTTCTGTAAATGCTACATTATTAAGTTGTTTTTTATGGTGCTGATGGCCAAATCTAGTGATTTAGACATGCTAGGTGAATGCTGTACCATTGAGCAGTACCTACAATTCAGGTGCATTATCCTATAAGGCGGGAATAAAAATGTAACTAGCTTCTGAAGCAGTAAAGTATCCCAATGATGTGACAAAGCCTATGTCTAAGTACGTGGGAGATCCTGGGTTTGATGTAGAACCACAAAAAATATGTAACAAAGGCTGGTAGTGTACAGATCAATGATAAAGTACACCCAAAGATTCTGGGTTTAGTCCCTAGCACCCACAAGACATACAAGACAATAAATTTCATGTTTCTTTAAAAAAAAAAAAAAAAAGCAAAGCACTAGGACTGAACATTGAGAGTCTTTCTCTTTCTCTTCAGCCTGCCTATCTGAATCGCCCTGGCTAGCCTCAGACTCACAATCTTCCTGTCTCAGCCTTTCAAGTGACTGTTAAGTTGACAAGCACTAGGCACCAAGGTCGGGCAAACATATTTTCAAGCCATTTTTGAAAATGAGAAAGGTAGCTGGATTATCCACATCTCTGAAGGCAGAACTCAGTGAAGAAGATACCAATTCACAAAAATGGATTCAAGGCTTAAGTGTCATAAGCTCATTTCAAATTTCCATATAAAATAATATTAAGTAATTAATTACTTAAGTAATTAAAATACTTGTGAGGGTGTTCTGGCTCTTCTTTCATGGCAGCATTCAGGAAGGAAAGGATCACTGAACTTCTGGGCAGATAGAAACAATCTCTCATAAATTGTGTGTGGTGTTGCCAGACTGTCATCCCTGCTACTCGGGTGACTGAAGAACTATTACAGCTGGACTAGACTGAGTGACTTTAAGGCCACCCTTATTCAGGGATAGTCACAGAACTAGAGTTATGGGCATGCCATGTTATGTCTGCTCTGTGGGTGCGGGGAATCAAACGGGTCATCTAGAAGAGGAGCCAGCATTCATAACCTCTGAGCCATTACTCCAGCCCATAAGGAAATAATTTAAACATTACTTTTATCACAAGAGGAAGGTTCCTGAACTAGATCACAACAGTTCAATGACTGTTTGCACAAGTTTGGGATTAGTTGTTCAGTTACAGTGTTTTAACTATCTCCTGGGTTGGCAAGATGGCACAGTGGGTAAAGATCCTGCCACCAGTCTTCAATCCCTGGGATCCATGTGTGAAAAGAAGAGAACTGATTCCTGAAAGTTGACCTCTGGTCTCCACATATGGGCCATGGACCATGTCTCCCAACCCATGCACACATATAATATTAGTTTTTAAAAATCACCTCTGTCCCGACCACAGCTCTGCGCCACATGTAGTGTCCAGCTCGCCAGGAGGGGAAACAAAGTGCTGTGTTTGGGTGACCTCTTCTGGCAAACAGGTCTTCTTACAGTTGTCATGAGAAAGGAGGTACACAGCAGGCCTGACTGGCCACCTGGAGTAAGTCCTTTTTTTGTCAAATGTCAGTGGTTGGTAGAAAAAAAACAATCCTAGAATGAGTCCTGGGTGTACACTAACCTAAGTAGATTCCCGACATAATCCTCTCATAATCTTCACTACACAGCCAAACTCCCCAGAGGAGAACTGTGAGACCTGCGGAGATGGCTCAGTGTTGAGAACACTTAGCTGCCCTTGCACAGGACATGAGTCCCCATCATTCCCATCAGGCCGCTTGCAACCATTTGAGGTTTCAGCTCCAGGACATCTGACACTTCTGAGCTCCTCAGGAACCTGTGTCCACATGCATGTACCCAAACAAAACGTTTATGTACATATATGTGTGTGTTTGGAATGTGTGTAAAACTGTAGTCAGGGAAGAGTGGTATCATTGGCTTGGTAAGAAGATCAGTTGCATCACACCCGAGGCAGCCTTTCTACTGTGGGGGCATAGTTTGGTGCCATGAGAGAAAAGTATTGTCTCTGTTTGCCCCCATCACTCCCATGAGAGCCAATAAGAAGGTGAGCTCAAAACCCCAGCCTCTGGCTTTGTAGGTTTCTTCCTAGAATTGTGTGAACTGCTGAAGGGGATGGGGCTGCATCTGGATGTGGGTGGATGAAGAATGAAGGACTGAAGATATAGGAAAAAACCTACAAACAAGCACTCTATACTCACCCACCCACACCTCTGCTAGCCCACCCACCCCGCCACATACACACACACACACCACTGTCAGCAGTAACGTATCCATAAGATTTGCATGGTGTGAAGAACAGAATCCATGCACCTAGTATGTTTGAGTATACAAATGTGTGCAGATGCACATTTGTGTGGGCACATTGTGTGCGTGCAGGGACATGTATATGAAAACCAGAGGTTGACCATTGTCTTTCTCACTTGATTGACACCTTATTTTTAAAATGGTTTCCAAAACTATTTTTAATTATGTGTAAGTGTATGTGTGTCTGTATGTGGGAATGTGAATGAGTTCAGATGCCCCAAGGCACCAGGGGCTTTGAACTTTATACAGAGACAACCCAGATCACTCCAAGTGCTTTCTTTAGGTTTATTCTGGAGCTGATAGTAAGATGTACTAGATAATATTGCATACATGCATATAGATATACACCTCATATGTGCTCAAACAAAAGGTCACTCATACAGAGCATTCTGAAGTCTATTCTTGCACTATGATTTCTATATAAACATCGATGGCCTCTATGAAGCCCGTTGCCACAAAGCACATGACCATGCACAGGAAACAAGGTATGCATACAGGACATGAAAACATCTCTTGAAAAGTGAATTAACTCCAGAATCCTCTGCCGATGGTGACTTTGCTCCAACACACTTCCTCACCTTCAGTTCAGAACTAAAACTTCAATACAAATATACTGATTGTGTGGGGCCAGCTTGGACTACAGAAACTGGCTGATGGTGGAGGGCAGTCACTGGCCTAACAGAATGATTTTTATGTGAAGCTCAAATCATCCGCAGATCCCTTCCCAAACATTACTCCATTTAAAACGTAACAGAGATTATCTTTAGGCCACTGGTTCTCAACCTTCCTAATACTGCCACCCTTTAATACGGTTCCTCACTTGTGGGGAACCTCAGCCATAAAATTATTTTGTCGCTATTTCCTAGCTCTAATTTTGCTGCTGTTATGATTTGTAGTGTAAATATCTGATATGCAGGATGCCTGATATGCCACCGCCATGAAAGGGTTGAAAACTTCTGCTGTAGGGGCTGGAGCGATGGCTCTTTAGTTAAGAGCGCTGAATTCTCTTCTAGAGACCTGAGTTTGGTTTCCAGCCCCAACTTGGCAGCTCACAACTGTCTTTACCTCCAGTCTCCTGGGAGCTGGCTCCCTCTTCTGTCCTCCATAGGCACTGCATGTAAGTGGGGCACAGGCATGGATGAAGGCAGACCGTCCACATGTACAAAATAAGAATAAGTAACTCTTTTTAAAATTATCTTGAAAATATGGGTTCTGAACTTCTAACCCTTGATTTCAAAATTCAAAGTTCTCACATGGGTTAACAATGGTCTCTCCATTCATAGGCATTACGGTAAACCTTCTGCAGTCACGGGTGCACTAAAGGCTTATAAAGGGCACCATGTGCTCTACTTTAGGGACTGATGAGGTGTATATACTTGTAAAACATCCCAGTCACCTGTCTCCTACTCTTCAAACATCCTCCATAGTTCAGTTGTTCCCTGCTACCTGCTCATGCCCTTCTTATATCTCTTAGTTGGGGTTACTATTGCCGTGATGAAACACCTTAATCAAAAGCAACTTTTGGAGGAGGAAAGGCTTTATTTGGTTTACACTTCCAATTGCTGTGCATCATCAAAGGGAGTCAGGACAGGACCTCAAGGAGACCAGGAATCAGGAGACAGGAATTGATAAAGAAGCCAGGAGGTTCTGCTTACCTTCTTAGAGAATGCAGGACCACCTCCAACTCACCAGTGTCCATTCCTCCTCACCCCTTCCCTTCTTCTAAGGACATGTCACCCAGTGCTCTGGTAACTCTGGCTCACATGTCACTGGCTATGCAATTGTGCCCTCTTATGTTCCTCCATGTTTCCACCTCATTACTCTGTCCTCTTGGGTCGCCCATATCCCCTCCTACACAACTGTGTCCCTTTCTGATCAATGGTGCCCCTTCTGTAAACCTGTGTCTCCCTCTATTTAAATATATCCCAGTCTGATCACTTGTGCATCATCCTGGTAATCCATCACCCCTCTTTCTCACCCACCACCCCCTCTTTCTCATCTGCTCACCTCCCCCTCTATGTATCCTAATGCCTACCTATGCTCCCTCCTGCTCATTCTTGTTTGTGACAATCCCCTTTTCCCTAGCTCAGAAATTCCTAGAGCTCCCTCTAGTGGCCATTCAGCTCAGCCTAAGAGAGGTAACCCAGCCACTGGTCAGACAGGAGCATGTCAGTGGAGAGTGCCGAAGGTCACCAGGTTACAGACATCCCCCGGGCACATGTCCAGTCAGCAAAGGGGGGATCCACTGGAAGCAAGCGACAACCCCCATACAAATGCCTCACACTTGGGTCAAACCTGAAAAATGGCAAACGCCCCTGACTCTGCTCCCCGGCTATGAGGAGCCAGCAAGGAAATAAGTCCCCTTTTCTCTGAGGACTGGCAGGGCCCCAACACTCTACGGGATCCCATGTTCTCTATGTCTAGGGATGAACCTGGATAACCTCAGGTGTGGCAGGAAGTGAGGTTACTTTCCTTCTATTCAATGCCAGTTCCTCAGCTCTGCTCACCTTTTCCAGTTCGACCTTCCAGCCTCCAATTATTCCTCACTGGTACTGATAGCGAGCCTCGATCAGCCTGGTTTTGTTAGACAACTACCATTCCACACCTTCTTATATGATCCTAGCGAGTTGCCCCATTCCCCTCCTCTGGTGAGATCTCATGTCTACATGTCAGCCCTTTTAGAGTGTCTTTGTCTCTCTGGAGACTTTTATGGTGTTCCAGACATTAAGTGACCTGTCCTAGAGTGGCCTAGAATGGTATGAGGGCCTCAAGGAGCCTCCCTGAAACAGAAGGTGTCACCAAAATCCATGAGTAGGCCCAGATTCTATGACCTCTGTGAAGTTTGTAACTTGCCACCAGAAGCCTACTACCATCTGTGAACCAGGTGGGCCTCAGATTAAAGTGTGAAGTCTGGCGAATCTGGCCTAGCAGTGTGGGATAAGGTGAATTATCCCTACAGAGGAATACTAAAGAAAGTCCTCAGAGTTAGAATCTGTCAGTGGGATAGTGGGATAGTGGGATAGCTGTCCTAAACTGCTTTCCAGTATCCAGAGGGATGCTCCAATGGACCGTTGACCTGAGAGGCTGCAGGTATGAGAGGAAACTCGGTACTGAAATTACAAGCCTTCCAGCAGCATTTCAAATCTCTTAATGGTCTCTATGCGTCCTTGAGCGCCCCCTTGTGGCCTCAGAGGGGCTATGCACACACTAGTCCGCCCTGCCCAGTTCTCTAGAGCTTGCCAAGCGTCACAGGGAGGTTAGGGAAGCAAAGGCTGAGCTGACAGAAATGATATTCTAAAGAGACGCTTGTGTTTGCCCATCTGACCACCAGACTTTTGAAACAATAGACCCCAAAGAAACGGAAACTTCCCCAGGATCTCATGCTAGGTGAAGGAAAAGGCACCAGCTGGAAGGGGAAACTTATTTCTCAGAAAGAGATTTCACATAATTCTAACAACTCATCAGACTGCCTTATAGGATAAGACTGAAGCTACGGTTATTGAAAATGGGTAGTGAACATGGTGGATATTGAAAATGAGTGGTTGGCGGGGCTGGGGAGATGCCTCAGCAGTTAAGAGCACTGGCTGCTCTTCCAGAGGACCCGGGTTCAACTCCCAGAATCTGCATTACAGTGTACAACTGTCCGTAACTCCCGTTCCAGGATATCTGACACCCTCACACAGACATACATGAGGCAAACACCAATGCATATAAATTTTGAAAGAGATAAAGGAAGGAAGGAAGGAAGGAAGGAAGGAAGGAAGGAAGGAAGGAAGAAGGGCAAACCTGGCTTGGGGCACCAGGCTATGACCTCAAGTTTAGTACCACAAGGCACCCTGAAACTGGAGGGAGACACATAGCTGACCCTGAAGGTTCCCCCAGTACAAATATGCAGTCATTCTGAGCCAGCCATAGAAACATCCCCCGTCCATAGTCTAATACATTCACACACTCACACCCACTGTGGCCCAGCCTGCCTCTGTGAGCCCAGAACAGCCTGGCACAAACCTGCATCACATGGGCCTCTCTGTGGAGAGGGCTGAGGCCAGTAGTGTGAATCACTCAGTGTGTTCTGGTACTACCTGGATGGCTCCAGGAAGAAGTAGCTTTCTCCAAAAAGCCACCCCCTTTGTGACACATGCCTGTTCTCAGCAACAGCCCACTAACTAGTCTTGCCCCAGGGGTTCTGTGACCCAGTTATTCACAATTGGCTGGACAGTGCCCATCCTATGCCATAGAAAGAGCCAGCTATGTGTCTTCCAGGAATGATCCCTAGCCCATCTTCCTGACCTTCCAGGAAGGGCTTCTCTGAAAGCTCTAGACATGCCCCACTTGGCCTCCCTCCAAAAGTCCATCCCTGACTCAGGCTCCTTGAACAGCGGGAAGGATGAAGCCAAAGGCCAGACAGTGGGGACCTTCTACACAAGACACCTCTTCAGCTTTCAGCTTTGGTAATGAGCTTCCTGCAGGACAAGCTATTCACTTTCAGTGAGCTAGCTGGTTTTACAATTATGAAAAGGTCCCACACGAAGGAAGAAAGAGGTGACTCAGCTGTGAAGCTTGTGCATAAATGTCCATTGGTCAGAGTGCCTCAGTTCATGCTGGGCCTCACCATAGTTTCTGTGTGTGTGTGTGTGTGCGCGCGCGCGTGTGTGTGTGTGTGTGTGTGCGTTGCGTGTGTGTGGTGTGTATTGTGGAGGTGTGTGGTGTGTGTGTGTGTGTGTGTGTGTGTGTGTGTGTGTGTGTGTGTGTATGTCTACACCTGAGTGTAGGTGCATGTGGAAGCCAGGGCCAACACAGGCTGGCTGTCATTTCTCAGGTGCTGTCCACCTTATTTACAAGACAGGGTCTCTCAGTGTCCTAGAACTTACCAAGTAGAATAGGCTGACTGGCCAGCAAGCTACAAGGATCCATGTATCTCTACCTGGATTAAAGCACCCTGAATTAAAGCACCCATTATCTAGGCTGGCTAGTTTCACATCAGCTCCAGAAGATCGGGCTGTAAGCAAGCAGGCCTGTAGGGCATTTTCTTAATTCACCATTGATGGAGGAGGGCCAAGCTCATTGTGGGCAGTGCCATCCCTGGGCTGGTGGCCCAGGCTTCTGTGAGAAAGCAGGCTGAGCAAGCCATGAGGGCAGACCAAATAAGGGTTATCTCTCCATGGCCTCCAAAGCTCTCATCCAGTTTGAGTTCCTACCTTAGCTTCCTCCAGCAGACTATGATTCAGACTATGTAAGACAAATAAAGCCTTTCCTCCCCAAGCTGATTTTGGTCACGGTGTTTTGCTACAGCAATAATAACCCTAACTAAGACATCATCACACACAGCTTATTTTATATGAGTTCTAGGGCTCAAACTTGTGTCCTCATTTACTCTTACCACAGAGAATATCCCCACCCTTTTCTATCTATTTCAAACTAAGCCTCATGTTGGTGCCCTGGAGATTTTTTTTTGGGGGGGGGGGGTAGAGGAGGAGTGTCACATTGAATAAATCTCCATTCTCTGCTTTTCACCGTTGTGTCTTTAATTGGCATATGAGGTAACACTAGAAGGCGCTGCCTGCTGCTGCCAGTCCCACTGCGGAGAAGCTAGGAATTACAAACAGCCAAGTGCCAGGATCACTGTGCTTAAAGCCCAGAGTAATAAGGCTCCAGCCTGAATGCTTAAAGTCACAAGCCTACGGCTTCTAAATCCTGGAGCAATTGGGCCCAGACTCTCAGGGCTTGGAGCTGTGAGTTTTCCTGGCATGTTGGGCACGGTAGAGCGAAAGAACCTGGCCAGCTGATTGGTAAAGCCAATTTTAGCATCCAGAGCCTCCCCTCCCACCCGCAGACACAGCCTCCTCCCTTGGAAAGGGCCATTCAGGATAACTTTCCCCTTGCAGTCCCACAAGTCAGCCAGGTGGTAGAGTATTTGTTTTACCCTGTGCCCCAGAGTGTGTGTGTGTGTGTGTGTGTGTGTGTGTGTGTGTGTGTGTGTGTGTG